>JBCFXI010000291.1:0-204348 GCA_038496175.1 Ampulex compressa
TGTGTGTGTGTGTGTGTGTGTGTGTGTGTGTAAACGATGCGATATGATTCTCGATTACCTTTAGAGGATTTTTCCGCGTTTCAATTAATTTTCACCCGAGTAAGTATTGGATTACCGAATGTTTTATGGTTATTTGATCAGCTCGTTACCTGGCTACTCTTCGGTTGAGTTTTTATATTTTTTGAATAAAACATTTCCGGTTAACGTTACATAATATTTCAAACACAAATTTAAAAATAAATGCAATTTTTATTTTATAGTACATGTACGTTTTGTATTGTATTATTTTATTTTATTGAAGTATATTTGAGATGTTTGCTTATTTTATAGTTTATCCTTGCTTTATATAGTGTATATACGGTGTAATTTTGTTAGAAATAAAATTACTATATATTATCTTGAAAATCCTGTTTTAATTGGACGAAGAAGAGCGTCATCCGTTTATCAGTAGAGGGAGCTACATGAAAACACAGCCGTTAGCCATGTATGGGCGATGCGAGGTCCAACGTGTTAAAGAATTGATGGCTTCTTTAAGGAAAAACTTCCTCGAGTCGCTCGAGAAACGTCGACGAGTCGCCAAAGGGATATTTGTCGCCTGGCCACTTTCGTCGAATCGTCCGCGACCGAAGGACCCTCGCCTTGTGCAAATATGAATTTTGTTCTATTAATTTACCCTCTCCCGGGCCTTGAATCCACGGTCGTGTGGTTAGATAATTGAGGTCAGATAAACATCGCCAAGTTAGTACTGACCGCGTCGTTGAAGTTTGCAGCGCGTGTGCAAGAATGAATCGAAGTGACTCGGATTAAGGACGTGAGTGAAGTTACATCAAATACGAGACTGCGAACAACCTCTTCGCACGTTCTATAAATAAGATATATACGAGTAAAGATATAATGAATAAAGTAATCGAAGCTCTCCTTCGATTGCCAAGGTAACATCCTCAAAGTTATTACTATTTTCCTTTCGACAGGAGCGATTTCTCTGATCAAGTGATTTCAGAAAAATCAAAGTTTTTTTTAAAGTTAGTTTTCAGCATCGTCTGCTAAAATCATCTTAGCCTAGGATTTACTGTTATAATGTGGATTTCGAATCACCAGAGCTACGGTATACATATCACATGAAAAAACCTTTAATGATGGGTGGTATTCGAACTCAAGTCTCTCTCGTAGAAGTCCTAACTTCCATCCACCACACTACCCTAGCTCACCACCGAAGAACACTTCACTGATCAAGAGTTTCATCTTGTTCCTGCGCGTAAACTTCGCTCGGATCATCTAGATATTCGCTTAGCCATCGGTCCCTCTATGTACCTCGCGATACAGCGAATGCCCCAAAAGCACGCGAGGGCTCTTCCTTTGAATTAACGATATTTGGCCAGGAGATACCCGTCGGCCAACACCCTTTTCGCCAGGCTGCGCCCGAAGCGCTTACCCCAGCGCTGCTTCATCGAAGGTGAACCTTCCAACAGGTCCTTTTTACCCGAGGATTTACGTCACCTGAAATTAGGTCCGACCTGGCCACGTCAGCACGCGTCTTCACGCCCTCAACCCTTTCGCTACGTCCGGTCCTTGCGTCAGCGCTCCTCAATAGTGGCTGGACCATTAGAGCGCATCGTACAGGTTGACCCATTCGCCGCCAACTACGAGATCTCTCGTGGTAAGCGTATGATGTACCAAGATTGCCAATTACGAGTTATCTCCAAAGCTTGCGCTACCAGTTTAAATCGATTGCAATCGCTCGGGGAATAAGTTCATGGCCGTGCGAGTTAAGAATCGTTGGAAAGATTAAACGAAAATTTTATATAAGAATACTTTGTGAGTATACGAAGGATGATTTACAGATCGTGCTTATTGTTTAACCCATTGACGCCACGCAAATTTAGCGCGTCCTGCCCTAGGCTTGCAGCCAATCTAAACTTGCAGCACACGCTACGAAATATCTCGTAGTTGGCAGTCAATGGGTTAATGTTATTCGATGGAAACTGATCCGTTACCTCTGGACCTCCATCCTTGGTACCCAAGACGCTCTAAATTCTCCTGGTAGTGGATAAGTCGAAGACTAATATAACGCGCTCAGTGACGCCGGATATAACCGGCGCCAGGAAATTATGCTCGTTCTATATAGTCGAATGTATCCAGTATCAGTAGAGAAAGCTTCAACACTCTTCAGTATAATAATGACATTCAGCATCATCCGTATAATCAGCTTCCACTAATCGAGTACCTCTAAATTGTATTTCTTCCAAATTCAATGTTTTTCCACTAGAAAAACTAATAACTTAAGCTCGAAAGGGTTAAACTCTGCGTACACGTTCGTTATGTAACCGGGGAGGAAAATGTGCGTGGCGGAAAATTGTTAAGCATCAATTTCCCTATTCCCCCATTATTCGGCTCGTTATCGGTCTAATGCCCGCGACGGGACTCGGGTAACTTTGGCTGGCAGATATCCGCCAAGGTGACGAATTCATGAATATAAAGCAGGTGCCCCATTCAATTTTATGACCGCCTTCTGCCACTAAACCGGGACGAGTGCCACTGCCAGACTTTATTACGTAATATATGCAAGCCGAAGACCCGTGGCCGATATTAAGTAAGGAGGCCCTTCCGGTATTTCCTCCCCCCTCCTCACCTTTGGCCAGCCTTCCTCCTTCTTTTTCGGACTCTGTGTTCCTTTGTTCTTACCTTTAGCCTCGACTTCGCGAGAATATCGAGGAGGGTTTAGCAGTAAGTCCATCGAAGCGATCGAAAGGACTTATCAGTGGTTTCTTGGAAAAATCGCTGTACTCCGTGGAGGAGGATCTTTTTTGTAGATTTTCCATGACTTTATCTTAGAGCGTGAATCGTTGTATAGATCCGTAGATATCTATGCTCAGTCCTCTTTTGCTTTGAGGATATACGTGCTGTACGTAAATATGTCCAGAGAGTGGCTGGTAGGTTTATGCGTTAAGGCACTCCTCGTTCCTGCGCCTGACCGAGTGGCTGGGCGATTCTCGGAGCTTAAGACGCCAAGACGACTAATGCCACTCGTGTAACTTGTTTTCGGTATACGGCTACTTGCTCGGGGAAGTACCGTCTGAAGGACGCGGATTTTTGCGACTGTAATTGCATCGCGTTCGTGGGCTGCTTCGAGTTGAGGGAATACACGCTTATGGATCCTATGCGGTTATCGTTTGAATCTGGGCTTATTAGGTGCACAACCTTGCTTCCTCTATTTTAATATAAATCACTTTAGCTATAGATAACGAGTTTTCTCAACGTGGAATTCGTACGTTGTCCAAAAGATGGGAGAAAGTAGTGACCAACGATGGACAATACTTTGAATCATAAATGTATAACCAGTTTTCTACGATAAAACTTTGAATAAAAAAAAGCCTGGTAAAAGCAAAATTGTACACTTAATATAAACTGTAAAATAATGAGTATAAGTATCGAGCGATAAATAGAAGCTTTTACGATATTCCCCCGCATCAATCGGGGATTATAAGAATCGGTACGGATATTCACGTTTGATCGTCGAAATGAATTATCACCGAAATACACCGTCGAGTTTTATTCCACGTAAAATCACTCGACGCGCTTAAATTTAATACCACGCCCCGAGCTTCTCGAATATTTGCGTCCGTTTATCCAAGGAACGCGCGCCGATTCATCCTGCACGCTCGCCGTATTTCCCGAAGCCTCAACTATAACGAGCAAAAATCCAAGGGATCTCAATTCCGTGCCGGTGGCTCTAACAAAATTGTAAACCACGACGTATCGTAAATTGTATCCACGACTAGCGCGTCAAATCGAGATAGCGGGGTCGAAGCGTAGCGACGAACGAATTCGTTTTGCCGAATCGCGAGCTACTTTTGGACGAGCAGTCAGCTCGTCTTCCACGGTTAACAGGTTTAGCCTGACCGACAGCCGAAAGTTGCTGATTTACGGGATCCCACGGAGCGACTTACGTTCACGCGCGTTATCGTAACTTCGGGGGGGGGAAACAAAATTTAGTGGATCGCACACACGGCGACACACACGTGCGCGCGCGGATGGGGGAGAGAGGAGCGTGCTGGAAACAGGCTCCGGACGATAGCTCTAAAAAAGTTTCAGGCGGGAGGCGAGGCTGTTGGCGCTGAATACGTCCAATTCCCAAAGGACTCGAGGCGCCTGGATGCAGAGCCCGTGACGTTTCCTGCGCTTGCCGCAAAGCCGACGACATTTTTGTTAGCGGATGGAATTACGAGGAGCGACTGCCAGGACGAAAGTCCCTTCCTGCTGACGCTGGCGAGCTGGAATAACCGTAAAACGATGCATCGACGCTCCTTCGTCGCCCAGCATCGGGAATAATGGATAAACGGGTAGCAATAGGAAGTGTCTTTTAATACATGATTTTGATTAACACTATTCCTATCAGTGATTTTCCAGACAGATTTAAGTGTACCAAATATATCCTTAAGGAGGAAGAAGACGGAGGAAAAATGTCGATGGATTAATTTATCGATCCGTACGCTGCGAGAAAATCGTGAAAAATCTCAGAAATGGGCGCGCCTCAAAGTTCTACGATTTTTCAAAGAAATCACTGACCGCTCATTTGACTGCTCGTGGTGGGAATAGTGTTAGGCTCTGATGTAAACCGATTCGAATAAAAAGCTGCCACTGGAAACGTCACTTCGTCCGTTAACGCGCTGAAAACGTCCTCGTTAAATTAATGAAAGACGAGGCGCTTAACTCCTCGACTATTAGGAACAAGTGGATCGCCTGTATATTAATCCATCGTAGTTCCGCGCCCGGCGCTCAGCGCCGCGTAAAATATTTCACGCCCGACGCATAGAAATTTTCCATTTCCTGCAGCCGTGATAAATCATCGAGCGAGAAGACCTGGCAGCTTCCAACGCTCCGTCGATACCTCTCGTTTCTTACGCGAGGTACACAACGGGCCGTGCATTATTTAACGTCCAGGATAACGCGTGCTAACGCCCAAGGAGATCTCCCTCGTTTTTGCATATCGGGTATGACGTGTGCGTACGCTCGAAGCTGCTCCGCCTTCGGTTCAGTTTCAACCGTCTTACGTACTCGCTCCGAGTGGAGGAATGAAAGAGGAAGAAAATGAGATACGTTCGTTTTATCATTCGCGCGGGCAATATACCATTTTTGAAAGCGCAGCTCCGTGTGATTTCGAGATCTTCTCGAGACACTGGGAATAATGTGAAATATGAGTTTTTCTGATTAAATTCACCTTTTTGTAAAAGTAAATGCAAATGCAATTAAAACTCATCCTTCTGTAAATCAACTACTTTTACGTATATATACTACATTTAGAGAAACATCGAAGACTGTTAATAAGAGATCAACAATTTTATCATAATTCATACGATTAAAGAACCTAGTCTATAAAAGTCCTCCAGCAGCAGCGGCTGGTAACTTAATATACATATTCATATAATACCTATAACAATTCTTAGACGTAGCGCTTTCAACAGAGCGGTGAATTTAATTCGCACACGGCTGAGTGTAATTCGAAAAACCCGTAACTGGCAATTTGAAAATTACTCGGAGAGACCACTAGGTTACTTCAGACCTAACTACGAAGTGTCTTATTCCATTTTCACACACACACACATTATATATTGATTCTTCTGTTTCTATATATTTACCTTTTTTCATTCACACATATCGATTCTACAAAAGGCCCGCTCTAGCGCTCCTCGCTCTTTCCGCCGTTGATTCGCGCTGGTAAGAAACCAGCCCCCAATTAACGTTCCCATCTGCAGGCTGTATGTTAATATGTCATTAGCAAGCGACGTTGGCGCACGGCGATGAGGGATCGCGCTGTACGAGAAGGAGGGTGGAAAAGGCGGAGGGTGGAGGCCGAGGAAGCGGGGTAATCGATGCTCGAGCTATTTTCATGCCGGAACTCTCCTCGTCGCCGTTGAAAATAAGGCCTCCGTACGCGCGATCGCGGTGGGAATAATGCGTGCCCCGCCGTTAATATTGTATCGGATTAAATTGGCGGCATAATCGACGCCCGGCTCGTGCGAGCGCCGCTTTATCAAACGCTCCTCGCGGCGGCCGTTAAAATAGCTCCCCTCGGCGCGAAAACAGCGCGCCTGAGTTTTATCGCCCTCAAGATACGGGCTTCGGCTGAAAAGTGGCCTCGAACGGATCCCGCGATCCTTTATTCCCCAAGAAAGTTATGTCCAGGCTGCAGGACGCCCTGACTTAACACTAAACCTACCAGCCGCCTTCTGGATGTATTTATGTACACCGCGTATATCCTCGAAGAAAAAGGGTATCGGGTGGAGACGTCGACAGATCGATGGAGTGATTGCGCTGGAATCGTGGCAAATCTCTATGAATAGCCTCTTGTGAGATATTACAATTTTTCTAAGAAACGACTGACTAATCATTTTGATTGCTTCGATGGGTTTAGTGTTGAGAGAAAATAACATTAGTCTTGGGTAAGAAGAAGGATATCGTATATCAAGGGTGGTGTGCGAAACGATTTCTTGATCGTATTCATACGATGCTCGACAAGCTTCTAACTCGAGAAACGTAATATGAAAGTATCTACCTTGAACGATTCGATTCATAGACTTATCGCGTTTAAGACTACAACTACCAAACCAGTAAAAATGACTGGTCAGTGGTTTCTTCAAAAAATCGTAGTACTTTAAAACGATGTATTTCTTGAGATTTTCCATGATTTTCATACAGTATTTAGATCGTCATTTTGATTTACCGTAATCTCCTTTTACTCTCCCCTATTTTTTAGAGATACATGTGGTGTTCTAAATATGCCCAGAAAGTGGCTGGTAGTTCTCCAGTGTTAATAACCGCAATATTCCATAAAACCCTCCTCGGGGAGCCCTCGAATCGCTCAAAACTGGAGCTCACGAGCTTCGGGCCTGGTGGAGGCCGTAATAAGGAAAACATTACGGAATAAAATGGAAATCTAATCTCCGCGGTAATGAGGATCGGGTATGACAACACAAATAGGAAAACTTGAATGGAACGTACTCAAGGAAGAAGTTTCGGGAAATGGGATTCCCCTCGGCGTGGTTTAGCTAACGAAGAGACCGTCAAGAGGACGCTCGAGAGAGAGAGAGAGAGAGCTAACTTAATCCTGCGGAAATGCGATGGGAAAAAAGGCGGCTCTCTATTCAATTAGCAAAGCCCCTGGACCAGCTCCTCTAACGACATCGGGCGACGCGAGGCGGATCGTGCGTGTCCACCAGCTGGAAGAAACGTCCTCTCCATCCTTCCGTTTCTCGAACGCGACCCTGTATTGTCATATCAGTATTTTCCCCGGCCTTAATAACCCCAACCCATCCCGTGGCGCGGCTCTATCTGCCCCCGAGTGGTAGCTTACGGCTAAGCTTACGAACTAGTCAGGGCATAGGAAGGCGCATAAATCTATCCTAAGTGTCGGGAAACGACCGAGAAGATACGCGGAACGATCTCCCTGGTATGATTCATGAGGATGATATTGCAGCGCTATACGCGGTATTCTACATGTCCTCCTGAATACCCCGCCACTTGATATATTTAACTTTGGCAGCGGGGCTTGGAAAAAGGAGGATAAGGTTTCGGTGAAGCGGCGCACCTCGGGGGCTTTACTCTTTGTCGCTTATGAAATCAGCCGCTCGGTTGATTTCGCGGCTTGGCTTGTTGGGCGCGGTAATGAGAGCTGGAAAATTGTTTTCCCTTGCACACCGTTGAATTCGCGCGCGCGCGCGCGCGATTGATGAATGGGCTAATCGGAGCTCGCGCGGAGTGCTTCTATTAATATTGAAGGTTGAAATATGTATTGTAATTATTATGGATGGCGACACAGCTGCGCGCGCACGCGCGACAGCTCACTCGCGGAGGCTTGATAACCGGATAATAAATGGAGTTGATACGCCGATATTCCGTATTCCCTGGCCACGCGCCGGAGTAATTAGTACCTGGAACGGCGTGGTAATTCTATTTTGATTTCAACTTCGATATTACGCGCGGCCACCTCCGTTCGGCTCGCAGGCCGAGGCGGGCTTCCCTTCGTTGGAAAATTAAAAGTCCCGCGCCTCGAGACCTTTTTGCACTAATGGACGTACGACGGTGTATTTTTAACGTCGCCGGGGGCTTTTTTGGTCTTGAGTCGAGCAAACAATGGTCGCTCGCACGAGTCGGGGCTAAAAAAGGCCCCCTTGTGGAATTCAAGAATCTTCGGGCGCGCGCCGATATTGTTGTGTATTTTTAACGTTGACGGAAGTGTTTGTCGAGCGATGAAGATTGGCAAGAAAAACAAGCACCGTGCGAGCGGTATGGATTCGATGAATTTGTCGTGGGCGTTTAAGCGAAATATTAAGCGCCGGGGCTCCATTCAGCGAAAGAAATATATACAGGCTGCACGCGATAGCCATTGGGAATTTATTATGCTTCTTGTTAATTTATTGTGAAAGTCTGGAGTAGCTGTTGGAACGTGCTCAGCGATGGCCGCCGGTACGTGATCGATTTACAAGTTACAAGCTTTATTAATTCCCACCTCCCAACTTCGTTTCTCGGCAGCGTGTGCCGCGTACGTCTAAGACGCGAATATTACGGTATTTTCCAGGGAGGCTGATTCGGGCCAACCTGTGCCTTACTGGAATTGCCCTGAATACAGAAGTACGGACCGTTATTCATTTTTCAAACAAGGCTCCTTTAAATTCAGAAGTTTATTTACCGACGCTCGTCTCCCATCTGCCCGTATTCTACGCTTCCACCGGATTGTTTTATCGCTGACAAAGCAAAACCGAATATTTTTATGCATTCGACCAACGGCTTTCGCGTCGCAGAATTCTATGGGTTTTGTTAAATCCTCCGTTAACTTTGTATCCGCTCCTCAAATTGGATTTGTATCCTACGCTTTCTTCCCTCTGGCTACATCTCGAATATCATTCACATCCACGATCGTGCTTCTTAATTGAAATCTCTCAATTAGGATTTCAGAATAGACCTACTGTGGGATAAGGAAATTCAAAGGAGCAGCTCCGATATTTACCACGAATTTCTTCTTTTTTTAAATTGAATTTCTGCACCAACCGCAAAGATCAGTTGACTTAGAATCTACTGTCTAAGGTCGCTTACAAACTACCAGAGCTATGAATATACATAGTACATACATACATACATATAGATGGTACACATATCACCTGGAAAAACCATCAGTGCTTTACATAACACCAAGACAAAATTCGAACCCGAGTCTTCCACGCAAAAGTCCACGCCTCCATCCACCACACCAGCTTAGCTCTACACCGCGAATTTATACGGATCCAAAGTATCGATGCTCCCGGAATCAAGCCTCGTTTCTTGGAAAATCAGCGAGCTCGACTTTAATCAGATCTCTCACGCCTCGAGGTGTCCCCTTGCCGCGGCTCGCCACATCCGCCAGAAGCTCGCGATTCATTACGAAACTCGGGGGGCAGGTCGCGCCATCGATCCGCCAGTTTTATTAATTCCCGCGCTTCCTTTTCATTTGTTAACGGCACGTGCCCGGGGTCGCCGAGAAGTGGGTCGTTTGTTACGATGTGTTTTCGTTTTTCAGTAACAGTCGGCCAGAGATCGTGGCAGTTGTGTGGAACGTTCGCGGGATTGAAATATGCACGCGACGTGCCATGCATGCGCCCCCTTGCTCAAGGAAAACAAAATCACGGCGACATGCGCGGCACGTTCCCACTGCTGAAAGTGTCAACTGACTGGATTTATAGTGTTTTTACTTGCCCCGAAATTAAAGCAAGGTAAACAAAGAGGGGCTCGACAGGGAGCCTCTATTGGGGCGCGCACGCTTCGGCCAATCTGGTTACGTGATCCGTAAAAACGTCGTTCCAGGAATATCCTGGAACGATCGTCGCGATGAGGAGGGATTTTACATTATCCATATTGCTCCATGCCGCGTGCTGCGCAAGCTTCCATCTTCCGGGGCGCGGCAACGTTTTTTCGATAATTCCGCGCGACGAGTGAGAGCTCGCGAATACGTAAATTCGGATAATACGCGTGCGTTTTTGTCGGATACACTATAGGATAAAACAGCCCTGTGTATATAAGTACTTGCTCTTATTTCAATTTTCTATAGAGCAGTTTGACATCAAGCAATTGTACATCGAGGCGAGGAGAAAAGTGTATAGTTGTATGTACGCGTAAAATAATTTCCTGTTTAAATCGAAGCGTGTATCGGTTTGTCATTTCGGTACTTAGTCACGCCTGTTTAATCAAAGTTAATTACGTACTATTAACTATGCCACGTACATGTTATTAACAACAAATGTTTATCGCGACACGTGTACATATGTACACGCGTGCGTTTACGTGCGATATCCTGTTTGCAGCCTCGTTTCCACCGCGAGCAACCTATTAAGCTAACATTAGCTACGAATGGAATCATAATGTCGATCCTCGTGGTCAAACGAAGGGATAAATACGAGCGATGACATCATCGTTCGAAGAACGGATACGAGGAAGCTATTTGAGAAGTGATCGTTGAAACTTTACTCGCAACAATCGCCACTCCATTTGGCACGCGTAATATACCGATTAGCAACGGACAAACCGATCCGCGGAGCGTAAACTTCGCGCGTCTGCCCGCGCGCGATGATCGAGCCTCGATATCGGGCTTTAATCCGGTTACTTTTGGGGATTAAGTACACCTGCAACATTCCGCGTGATTTACTTACGTAAAACAATTCGGTCGGAGTAGCGATTTACGACAAGTCCGCGCGGCCGGATGATCGATGTCGGTTTAATGCTACGCAACTCGACCATTATTCATTCACGGCTATATACTTTCTACCGATTAATTATTATCCTGATAAACGTCATGCGGCGCGTGTCCAAGCGATAAATCGTTATCCCAGGCGACACGGTGCGGCCGATGAAACGTGCGGAGGATCGTGCGTACGTGGCGAGCTGTTAATTAACCCGCAACTCCGCTTGTTTTTTACTTTTTCCCTGTTCTCGTGGCTTACTGCACCCCGCGAAGCTTCGCGGAATGTTGGAGGGAATTACGAGATAGATCGGTAAGTCGATGAATTTAATGACAAGGGGAAATAGCTTAGGAATAAAGAAACTCTAAGTTAATCTGCATTAAAATCATTCAACCTTTTCCTTTTTAATTAATTTTCGACGAAAACCGTTAAGATCATTGATCTTGGATTTACTATTTTAAGATACAATACGAAGCATTAGAGTAACAGTATATCTATCACAATACCAAGCATCAGATGGACTTGTATAACACCAAGCATTGGATGGACTTATACAATACCAAGCATTAGAGCAACAGTACACCTCTCACATGGTAAAACCGTGTGGAAGTCCCAGTGAAAACCCACTACAGCACCTCTGTACTGATTTTATTCTGGATCTCCATGCTCTGTACACGAATACTTCTCTGCTCTCGGTTACGCACTCGCTGATTTTTCACGCTCCTGGGAGGACACATACGTGCACACACGTACCTACACGGTCCTCCCGTCGGTCGACTTCCTTTTTTCTTCCCTTTTTTATCGGTCGCGTCGCAGTCACGAGCCGGCGATAAACATACGCAAATCGCCACGTGGTAGACGTTAAGGCGGCGTTTAACGAGCCGCGTAAATACAAGGCTCGTCGGGGCACTGTGCGCCGGTCACGCCTTTTTCATCGGCGCCCGCTCCTGGGAGCGAATTGCTCGCTGGCCAGCGACTCGTAAATCTCCCGAATGAGCGAATTTTTCTATTAACTCCAACAGTATTAAACCAGTCTAACGGTTCTTTTACAAATTGCACATATTTACGACGCGCTGCTTTCTACACTTTTCCATGATTTTACTGCAGCATGTTGATCGTTATATTGACCATGGAAATTTTTTTGCTCATCTATCGTTTTTTTTTCTCATGATTAAAAGTAAAGAAAAAACCAAAATCTTAGATTTATAGTTGATTCCATGTTTCTTTTCTTCGCTTATACTTGATCTTGGGATCGAAAAATCAGGTATGGCGTGCATTCAGTAGTAACAGAGATGTGTAAATATATATTATATATATAGCTTGTCCGTTTTAACAGTGGAGCGCGTAGGCGTTGCGCCCAGAATTGTTTATATCTGTTTTATCCGGCCGAGGGCGGCGCCATTAACGCGTGTGATACGACTATTATTTATATTAATATCGTTATGCCCGTAACATTATTACTCAGCATAATGTGATGAGCAACGGCGTTACTGTGCGTCAGGAGCACTGGCGGCATCGCATTAAACTGCGAACAGATTGCACCGTGGCTGGCAGCAACGGCGTTTTATCAGTTTTGACGAAAATCAACCGAAACCGCATAATACGGGCTGCCACAATCCCGCAGCACGTCCAGGATTAATCCTGACAGGTTTGAATTAAACGTTCGTATTCCGGATAAGAAGGATTTCCTTAAATCCGGCCATTTTCTGGAACGAACTTTAAGCGCGCCAATGGAAATTTCGTTCCGCTTAAGCGGAACGCGGTTTAACGCGAGAATTACTCGCCTCGAATAACCGGGGATTTCGATTAATATCGTCACGCGTTATCGAATCGAGGATATCAACCGTGCGCTGTGCTCCTGAAAGTTGAGACAGTCGGGTACCTAAAACTGGCCAGCGTCTTGTCCGAGAATCTCACAGAATCGAGAGCAAGGCTGGCGACAGCGGAGAAAACACGATAATCGATATCGACCAGATTGCTCGAATGTCAGGGAGTTCAGAAAGACGTTTCGCGCTTTCGCGAAACTTTCCGTCCTCTCCGGTGCTTCCGACGAGGAAAAACCAATTCTGCATATAAGAGATCATGGAGCAATGAGAAGATTTCGCGAGTTCATCGCGTGCCAAGTGGCTGACAAGATTTTTTCACGGGATCCCCTTGTTATAGTTCTCTTAGCGGGGTCGGGAGATAAGCGGTCCTTTATGCGTTTATCGTTCTTCCCGAAGCAACTTTCGTGCAGGACGGTGAAGCGAGTGTACGGCCAACTGAGAGGGGAGCACTGTTTAAAAAGCTCGTAAGCCATCGAGTTTACCGCGAACATTTCAAACATTGCCAAGTTGTATTTGGTGGATAACAAGAAGATCCTCGCGGAGCGCCAAAGAAATGCTAAAAGCCAGGAAGCGCGCCGGTGGAAAGCCGAGGGGGATCGGAGAGGGAAAAACGAGGAGGAGGATAAATAAATGAAGAAACACTCCCGGGAAAAGATAGATTACAGTCGCTAATAAGCGAAGATCTCCACGATGAAATGGAAATAGGAACCTCGTAAAAAACCTCTCGGAGGGCTTCATTTTTACTCATTTTGTTGGCCCCTAACCATCCATTTAAAGTGGTATATCAGTTAGCGGGAAGACAAATGACCGATCGTCCTTTATATTTATCAATGTCACAAACACGGAGGAGTAGGAAATCGTAACGACTTTCTCGAAATCGACGCGTCCTGCTTCTCCCTCGCTTCGATATCACTCGATTATAAATCAATATCGATTATCAATATATATAATCGATATAAATATTGGGTGAGTGCAAAAGTTCGTGCGGAGTTTGTGAGTAAAAGTATAAATAATAATAATCGACTATAAATATATGTATACATAATAATAATCGATTATACATATATGTATAAATAATAATAATCAATTATAAATATATATATGTATTGAAATGCTCGACATCGAGATGATATCGAAACGTAACCATCTATCTATAGAGGGCTATTCGCGATTTTTAATGGGCCCAAGAGGCGTCGGAAGTGGAAATAAATCAAGCAATCCGGCAGCAGTGTTCCCTTCCAGTTTTAACTTCCGAAAGATTCACACTTTGTTGCCCTTTGTTCCACGGCAGCAAATTCGATTACATCGGGAAGGTAATAAGCAAGCCCCTTGGCAACATTGAGGCACCCGAAGATCCCGGAGGGTTTCGCGGAAACTTTCGTGATCTACCTCTCCGACTCTGTCTCATATCGTCGGGCGACACTGGTCCTTCCCGAAGGAAAGAACGGGAAAGGGAAGGAAATTAAAACGCCGAAAGTTTAACAACAAGTTCGAAATTGGATGAGAGCTGCGAGTCGTGGAATTTAGAAAGAGACTGCGGAAGGATTCGTCGAGTCTTCTGAAGGAGGATAAGCATTGCTCGGAACATTGCTGATCGACTTGTTCGGAACAAACTCATTGCATTTCGTTTTTGTATTTCGCGAGCTTCCACTTCCTCCTGATTATCGCTTGCTAATCTCTGACCTTCCTTTTGCCCGCTGCTCTCGACGATTTTTTGTTTCATGCCGATTTAAGGGTCCCAATTTGTAAATACGCTGACCGTTAGACGGGCGAACATTGTGTTCCGCGGCATCGCTCGTTATGTCACGTCAATTGGAAAGTTTTGAACGGAAATGGGCGACGTGGAGCGTCCAGCTCTGCAATGTGAAAAACTGCGAGTCACCGTAGGTTCGTCTGCTTTAACTTCTGACAGCGAACCATTTTTCAGGTCGCGAGCGTGAGGCAAACTTGATTAATCGTGGGGTACATAACGCGCTCATTGATGTACTGAAATTGAAAATCGCGGATCGATCGTGTTATTGGAACCAATCAGCTTCTTGGGCCTGTGTTTATTTTCCACACGTCGCGGCATTAGCGTGCGATTCGAGGGAAATGAAAAAACTTTTCTATTATAACATAAATTTATTATGGCAATATCGTTATCAACTTTTGCAATTTAAAGCAAAATATACTCCAAGATATAGCACGCCCTTCCCAGAGGATACGGCCGTGCAATATTTCTAAAACTCGTTGAAACATTGATCGACACATACGTAAACTAGTGCACTTCACTCGCAAATCCACGCAGAGAGGAACGAGCTCAAAGGCCTTTAATTTCCTGTCAATGCGTTCGAATTCGTAATAAACTGCAGTATGATAAGCGTGTCTTTAAAATCGAGTCGACAGTTTTAGCCTCGCTGGAAAAAGATCCGTATCCGAAAGTTCGGTCGAGCTACAATTTTAAAAGCAAAAATAACGCTGCTTAAAAAGAGAATACGTGAACATATTTTTATATTACAAATACAGCTGTTCCTTATTCAAAGAACGTACCCGGCAGTCGTAAAATGGTAATACCACATTTCATATTCAATTACATATTTTTCTATATTTGATAATACCATATTTTTATATTCAATTATGACGAGGCAATCGTAATAGGTTAACGATAATTACAACCTATTTGATATCCGGAGAACCTGGATTAAAATAACGAAAGGCGCATAATTAAAAATAACTCGCCCAACCGGATCGTTGCATTGTACGTTCATTAATAAAAATATCATTAAAAAAGCAGATTTTTTGTGTATAAAAGAAGTAAATGCACGGGGAAAAGAAACTACAGGTGTGCACATGAAAAAACACGAAGTTTCTGATGCGCGGTGCGACTTTCCCGGCAATTGACAATTAAACAAACTCCGAGGCTTCGCGAAGCTCCAAATTATAATGGCGCATCATTATGTAAATTCCTTAATCCGGTCACGGCGGAAAGGTAAGCTCGAATTCCTGCCGGTTTTCCCCGTAGCTTGGAAAGCTCGATTACCTGGTTGGGCTAATAAGCAAGTCTGCAACCAATGTAGAGGCGATCCTCGAAATCTCAATAGACTTCGCCCGGAAACTTCTCCTTTTGTGCCTTCAGGGCACGCGCCCAGAAGGAAGCGGCCGAAGTAGCGGGCAAAGTAAAAATAAGTGGCGAAAGGAGAGCGAGGGCAAAATGCATTTCGCGTTCCTCCTCGAGTTAGTTTCCAAACATTCATATTTTGGAGCCGTTCGATTTGCAAATATCAGATTTCTCCGCAGAAATTCAACCTAACATTGGACCACTTACCTAAGTATTCCCTTTGCCAAAAACTGCTTATAAGCGTTGTTTTGTTTCATCTTGGATTTTTCTTGGGATTTAGATTATATCAGTTTGATACAATCACCTTGGAAACACCGTTTGATTCGTTTGAAAATATTAGCAAGTCACTTTGAAGTTTATTGGGATTAAAGTTAAGTTCGCGTATGTTTTTTAAACGCTTCATTCGCGCTTTCGATCGTTTCCGTGTGTTCAAATTTGAGCTCGCTTAAGATCTTACGGGACCACGGTTTTGCTTGGTTTCTTAGTTAATCGATTATGTTCCACGGCGTAGTGTAACTATTAACACGATACACAGCGTTGGCACTCTCGAAGTTTCGCGCTTTAATATAGCGAGGAGAAAACATAATGTGCCGGAACTTTATATTCGTCAACGCACAGTGTTTGAGGACAAGCGAGAAACGATTGTTTTACAATACTTCGTAAAGTCTTGCCATGCATAATTGAATGCGCAGATCGACGTTAAAAGGAGCCCTAAGCCGCACGTTGGCCACTTCACCTCCCTTGTTTGGTCGTGAAACTAACTTCAATAATATATCGGGTCAATTATCCAGCGGCAAGCTTCGAACTACGTTAATTGCCATTGGCGTAACTCCTCAAAGGTACTCCCAAGTAATAATGAACACGGCAATGCAGGATTATCTACGCACGTGTAATTTATTACTCGATAATATGATTTTGCAAACAATTCCGGGTCGGCAAGCATGTTAGCAGAGTCCCATTGTAAGTTGACAATGCCGCGCACGTTGATACGTTCTCGCAGTTTGGAAATTCGGTATGCGTTTATCTGGATCCAGTTTCCGTCGCATTATTCAGCCATTCGTCCGTGCTATGATGAAAATAGGCACGTCATTATTGATCAGCGGCTCATGATCCGATAAGCAATTAACGCGCATCAAAACACCCTGGAGTATAAAGGCTGCGGCATTGATCCGTTAATTATATACCCCGACGAGCCTCGCACTATTCTTCGCCATTCTTTCCGCGGACGCAACTCTGTCATCCTATAAAGTAATCCCGACGCAACGAGAAACGTCACGATTGTCATATAGAGAAGTAATGGCATTGAGATGGAGAATAAAATCTTTCCTCGACCTTTTCATCCACCATTACTTCCCTAACATTAATTCGATTTATTCCCTTTTAATTATTCCTGCCACACAATCGTGGACAAAATCATTTCTACATCACGAATCTCTATATGATCGACAGAAGTTCCACTCCAGGAGATCGGATAGAGAATGAACACAAAAGAGAACACTCTACACTGATTATCACGCGTTATTAGAAAAGCCTCGAGCAAGTGAGATTAGGAGTGCGACAGCGATGTCGCTGTCCGATCGTCGCGTGAAGCTTCGAGGAGTAATTATCAGTAACGCGAACGGACTTTGAAGCCTACTAATTATTCCCAGGGTATTTCGATTCGCCACTCCTCTCCTTCTTTTTCCCTCCCAACCGAGATTAAATCAGGCCAGCGCAAAACTAATTTACTCCCGCTCCCTCGAAGTTCGGGGGAGGGTGCAAAAAGGGTGCAGAGGGGGCCGAAGATTCGGGTTTTCAATCGAGGAGGCGTTTCATTATTTTGCATCAAATATCGGGCGGGTTCATTATTCGACGGGGGCGAATCTATTAAACGGGGGCGAAATAAAGTTTTCTAATTAGCGGGTCCCCGTATTACTGCGCCGAGCTCCGGGGTTATTTCAGGGGAAAGTTTCGCGTGACGGCGCCGTGTTTCCAAGATTCCCGTGCAAACAAAACCGTGCGCTCTGCCAGCGGGAAGGAAGGATGACCCGGGGAGGACGAAAAACTGCTGACCGCGCGAGGAGAGGAAATGGGTCAAAGGAGAGGGCCGGCGAAAACCTGGATGATGCGTCTGTGCGCCGTAATGAAACCACTTGCGCTTGTTTGTCGTGAAGCCCCCTTCGAGCGTCACTCTTATTTAATCGCGGAGCGCAAACTTTCGTTACGTCGTATTTCGATGGCATACGAGGATTATTCGAGCCTGGGGATCATTATTCCGCTTAAAGCGTTGCGCCAGTAACGCTGAAGCCAGGGTCAGTAATTTCTTGGAAAATTGGGGAACCTCGAGACTAGGTTTTTTATGATTATGTTGCAGCGTACGGATCGATATATTAATCTATTGAGATTTATCCTTTGCCCAAATATCTATGAATGGTAGGTTTAGTGCAGAATCCTCGTAATATTAGGTTGGATGGTATATGTACAGGTTGGGTAAATAGGTTGGAGTATCTATTGACACAAAACCTACAGAACCGGTCAAAATGACTGGTCAGTGATTTCTTCGAAATATTGTAGAATTTTGGGACGAGGTAATTTCTGAGATTTTTTATGATTTTGTTGCGGTATATAGATCGATAAATTAATTTATCGATATTTTTCTTTCTTCCTTTTTTTCTTTAAGGATATATTTAATACACTTAAATATGTCTGGAAAATTGTTGGTAGGTTTAGTGTTAAGGATTTCATCTATTCAACTGTGGAGTATGTAATTGCGGTTTGTTAATATCTGCCGATCTAACACACCGTGCGTATCAACAATTCAAACGTGAAAAAAGGAAAATCGCCGAGTTTGGAAAAGCGTCCGGATGGTGTGACCGCGGAAAGGCGAAATCGCTCTTAATCCGCATCAATATAATCTCCTCGGATGCCGGTACTTTCGACAATATCGATTTACAAATACAACGCGTCGTCCGTAGCAATAATTCAAATCTGGCAAAAAAAGGATCGTCGCTGTTGGAAAAGCGTCCAGATTTCGTGACCGCGACAAGCCGAAATTCGCGTATCACTCTTAATCCGCATCCAAGTAATCCCTCGGTGCATTCATAGTTTCAACAGTATCCATTTACGGATGTAACACTACACCTATGGCAATCATTCAACCCGAAGAAATATTTTTTGCTTCTGGAAATACCACCCTCACGGTAAACCAAAATCGTTCTTATTCCATAGCAAATTTACACCGCAAAAACATCGGTACTTCGAATTAAATAATTCACGAATATAACACAACCATAATCCAAACCCAAAAAAAAGACAACGCTTAGAAATTGACATCTCTATCGTACCTGCAATACTTCGAAATCCACCTTAAACAGCAGATCCCAAACCAAACAACCTTGGCAGTCAATACCAAAGATTAATCAAAAAAAAAAACAAGCAAAACAACCAGAATTCTAAAAAGTAACGGTCAACCTATTAAAACCCGTGGCGCGAATTTCCAAAAGCGCGTCTCCAGGAGGGAACCTTCTCTTTATTCAATATCCAGCATCGACCACCAAGCTCATTCTTATCCCACGCCCAACCATCGAAGGTACATTCCGTACCATCAAAAGTACACTACACACATCACATAGAAAAGCTCCCAGTGATGGGCGCGATTCATCCTCCCCCCTCTCTCCCTCATAAAACTCTCCATCCGCCACACAACTACGCTCCTCAACTTGGACATTGGCCTTCGTTCGATTGCATAATGGCCGAATCTCGGGCTTCCAAGAAGCCGCCTGGAAAGTTTCCTTTGGTATCGCCCGTCGATGCATCCCCGCGGGAGGCTGCCTCCAACTGGCGGCACCAGAGGGGAGGAAGAGGACAGGGCCGGGGGGGAGAAAAAGAAGAATCCCTGGGCGGGACTGCGAAGAAGAAAGGGAGGACTCACCCTTGCCAGTGCCACGGCCGGGAAGCTGTCCCAGGCGAGTTGCGCCTCCTCGCCCGTGTTTCCATGACGTTGACCCGAGAGTATCCTCGCGGCCGTGAGGGTGCTCATCCCCATCCCGTCGCCGACGAAGAGGACGACGCTCCTGGCCACGCCATCCGGGGGCGTCGTCCCGCTGACGCTGGTGCTGGCCGCCGCCGCGCGGATCCGGGCGTCGATCGCTCGCGCCGCCGATCCGTACCAGATCTCCTTCTCTGGGGACAAACATTGCTTTTGTTGCTTTGTTGCTTTTTTGTTTGCTTCTGTGGGGAGTATTTGATATTTAACACTGGAACTACCAGTCATTTTATGGGCATATTTCAAGCACCATATACATCTTTAGAAAAAGGGGGGGAGTAAAAGGAAATTTTGGTAAATCGAAATGGTGATCTAAGTACTGCGTGGAAATCATGGAAAATCGAAAAAAATGTATCGTTATAAAATACTACGATTTTTTAAAGGAACAAGTGGCTAGTCTTTTTGACTGGTTTGGTAGTTCTAGTGTTAATGCGTTAATTGTCACGCTGGTCAGTACTTTTGTTCAGGGTAGTGTTAGTCATTGGTGACGGATAGCGTGCTTCTAATCTGCGAGTATGGTCTTATGGGGATTTTTTTTATAAATTCGTGTGGTGCTCAAGGTGTGAAAAGGGTAAATGTAATTAAATATTCGCTGGTACATTGATTACGGAAGGTTCTTATTTTGTGTATTAATTTCTTATGCACGTTCGAACCTAGCATTCGTGAATTTGTGTTATAATATCAGGAGTTTTTTATTTTTTTTTTTTAGTCGTTTAATATTCCGCGCGCACTAAGGAAGGCGATAGGAAATGATTTTATAGAGCAGGTCGCGAACGTTTTTCTCCGGTGACCGATCCCCGATTGAGAGCGGACACCTTGATTGAATTCCTAATCTAACTCCGGCTCTTATCGCGGAATTTCTGGTCGTTAATAATCCAGGTATCGGTGCCTTTCACCCTCCCGAATTTTTGTCTTCCCCGTAATTGGGCTATTCTCTCGAATAAGGAACGGAAGTGAAATTAATTGAGAAAGATATAGAAAGACGTGATACTGGTAAATGATGATGGAAGATAGTCAGGGATAAAATATGATTTCTACGGCAGCGTTATCTTGAATAACCTCTGTAAAATGTAAAATGTGAAATGTAAAATAGAATTTAGCGCGTACGTGAAATTCAAGATAACGTGCGGAACAAGCGACGATACATCCTGCGATGCGAGAGAAAATGTCAAGTCAAATGGTCAAGTATCGTGGATATTTGTAAAATTAAATTCGTCGAGGAATGTCAATGGTTCGAGACCCAAACATAAATAATAATTAATTCACGCGATGATCCACGTGTCACTGTTTTCGTAAATCCATTATTCATGGAAAAAAAAATCGATTATTTATGAAGCGCGACGAGAAATAATTCAAACAAATTCCAAAGTGCCACGAAATCTATATTATATATATAGATATATAGATATATATATATTAAAGAATTCCTTCGTTCTCCTTTCAAGAAATTGAATTCACCGAAAGTGGTTACAGTGCCGTGCCGGATACTCCTGTCTGCGGCAGGAGCCTCTTTCATTTGAATACTGCCGAAGGGATTGGATATCTTAATTGAATCTGTTAGCAAAACTACTCAAGTCGAGATGTTCCCAGAAAAATCCTTTACAATTCCGCGACCAAAAGATCGCTAAACAATCCAACTTCGACGATACCTTACAATCTCCTTATACAAAGGATATAGCAAGAAATTCGCAACGGGGGGGATAAAAGTAGATTGCTTCTTCTGCCTTTCGAATGTTACGGGAAAGTAACCTATTCTTATCCCACCACTCGCTATCACACGCTCGATCCTACTCCTCCCCTAAGATCTCGTTAGCAAGATTTCTAGCGCAAAGCCAGGTTGTTATATTCTCACGATCAAATTTAACGCAAAAACAATTTTACCTATCAATACTAAAGCTATAAAAAGAATGAAAATGACGGGTCAATCGTTTCTTAGAGAAATCGCTGTACTTCGTAAGAGGACACTTTTTGAGATTTTCCTTGATTCCAGCGCATCGATTCTCTTCTCTACATCTATTCTCTTTAAGGATATACGTGGTATTCGTAAGTACATCCAGAAAGTGGCTAGTATTCTTAGACTTAACAGCACTACACATAGTGAAACGCAAAATATCATCTTTACCTGTTGCAAATTTCAATGGAAATCCTAGATGCGCACGAGAAAGTGTCACGTGTCCTTTGTCGAAACACGCGAAACAGTGTCGTACCTCAACAGCCGCGATCATGTCGAGTGTAAGCCTCATAATTAATTCCCTCGAACGACTCATCGGCTTTCTCCACGAATATAATCCATTTAATCTCGAGCCACGATCGAGCTTGCGTGCCTTGCGCGCGGCGAACATATCCCTCGCCCCAAGATATCACTGCAAGTGCCACTCGGCGCTGTGCGATCATCGCGGCCGAATGGCTGCGCCAACTTAAACCGAGAAACGCTGCGTTAGTCCTTCGCGGAAGTTTCGACGATTCGGACCTCGAGCGATTTTGTTGCGATGCTCGCTCATTGCATCGCCGGAAGCACGTTCGCGCGAACGACCCTTTTCCCAACAAGCGGGCCCGTTAAAGCGGTTCGGATTGACCTGCGAGCGCATTGCCAGCTGGTGAACGCTAATGGGGAAGTTTGAGTTGCCCGGAGTGCGCCAACAACCGCTTGCCATCGAAGAGGCCAAAGCTGTTCTTAATTCAAATTTCGCACGCCTTTCGGGGGCAATAAACGGGTTTACGCGCAACAAAGTTTAATCCCCGTTTCGCGGGGCGCGACTAAAATCTCGGGGAATACAAGGCGTATGAATTTTGTATATCCACAAATCCTCGCGTGGCCGAAGCATCTGCGCGCTTGTCCTCGTATTTCCTCCTCGCGCCACGATTAATCCGCAGAAAGTAGATCCGGAAAATTTACGATACGTAAACGCAGACTGGTCCGTGGTACGAGCGGTAATGGCCCGTGTCGTGCGATTCGTTTCTCAAGAAGTTTATGGATTCGTTGAAATTAACTTTACTTTCCTCGAGTCCAAGTTTATTTAATTAAACTAATTCCCCCATTCGCAGAGTTCAAACTTACGTCCAAGGATGTCGGTGCTTGAATGGTAATATTCAGAATGTCCACGACGGTTAATTTTGATAATTTAATTTGATAATTTGATAATTTGATAATTTGATCATTATTGTCAAGCCAGTCGTTTTGAAATTTCAGAGAATAACAGATCAAGGATCGCTCTGGTAAAAGCGTTATTTGCAAAGAAACATAAATAGCGATGTAACGTTCTGCATGGTATTTGTAATACGAGGTTGCGAATCGGTGGTTAGTTTTCGTCGCTCGTTCTCGCAACATATGGCTCGTACAAATGTGGATATTTTTGCGGGTCATCCAGGCGGAAAATCAAATCTGTGCCCGTGAAAGCAGAAATTCTCTATACAGCAAGGATTCGTGTGGAATTTGTGCCGGCTTAAGCCGGTAATCGTTTTGAAATGGGCGGTGCTCTTTTAGCTGCGAAAATATTATTTGGCAAAAACTAGCAATATTTTCAACGTAACTGCTGGTATATTACACGAAACTTCTGAAGATCAAATTCAATCTTAAATCGTTCCATGTCTTTCTTCGTATCGATCTTATTTTTCGATTTATAAGATAGATCAGTTAACCAGCTGCAGCAGATATGTTCATTTCTATCTATAATCCGACGCTTTAACGCACGTTTGCGATTTCACTGCAATTTTAACACTAAACCTACTGAACTTCTCAAAATAGCCAGTTAACGATTTCTTTGAAAAATTGAACTTCGAGACGAGGTAATTTCTGAATCGATAAATTAATCCATCAAAATCTTCCCTTTGTCCCCTTTTTCTTTAAAGATATATTCGGTACATCTATTATAAATATGTCTGCAAAAAGACGGCTAGATTCAGCATCAAAATCGTTCGAATCGCATCGGTTATTCGACACGTGCTGCATTTCAGCCTATACGATTATCACACGCATTACACTCCGCGAATTCCAAGCGTCATCGCCATGCCAGTGGAGGTATTAAAAATCCTAGCACCTCCGACGATTCTTCTCACGTGTCGTTAACCCCTAAAAGTTTCGATAGCACGTGGATGGAAATTTACATGGAGGAAACGCGCCTAACCCCGCCGCTAGTGCCGGAATACATTTCGCAGCCGTACCCCGATAAATATTGGCGGTCGCGCGGATTGAAAACTACGTGCCCGCCTCGGCGTGTTTCAAGTGCGCAATCTGATGTGCGCTTAGCCTGAATATTCATGGGCCGTATTGTGCCTCGGCCCTGCGCAAAAACGTGCCCAACCGCGCGTGAGTGTGTCAGGTATTAAACTTAATCGTACGAGGCCCCGGCGCGCTCGAAACGACTATGAACTTGCCGTCGAGTCAATTTTATGCTCCTAGGCAAAAAGCTGCGGGACAAATTTTCTCCCACGTGAACCATAGGAAGTACACTGTGCAGGAATATCATCGTGAACCTACGATTAGGAGAGTATCGCTTTGATATCATAGGAAATTTGGTGGTTAGAGTATTAAACCGGTTGGTGGAATGTAAAATGACAAATACGTGACTTCACAAGACACCGGCTCTACGAGACTCGCGGTTCTCGGTTCAATTCGCGCGATTTCGACCTGCGCGCGCTTCGACGGGAAAATATTTAGCCGGTTAACGAGAGGTACAGCCACGTTCGCGGAATCGAGAGCCGTCGAGGTATCATCGCATTTGCGTATCAGGATTAAACAGGTTGAGTGCGATGAGCAGCCCGGCAAAGAGGGCCTGAGGATCCTTTCAAAGCCAACAAGCGAAGGCCGATAGGAGAGCTCCGCGATTAAAGGAAAGCCGTACCTCCTTTCACCGCCGAGAGAGAGAGAGAGAGAGAGAGAGAGAGAGAGAGAGAGGGTGAGAGGGAGAGGAAAGCAAAAAAAAAAGGCGCGTTGAGAAACGAAAATTGTGGATTTCGGAAGAGCGATAAGAGGCGCGGTTTAAATTCCCAACGAGATAAAAATGTTTGACCGCATAAGGAGGACAGAAGTCGTGGAATATTAGTAACTCGGTTTAACGCTGCTGATAAGGGCCGTTGAAAAATGGGAGAGGGATGAAAGAAAGGAAACCGTCGAAGCCCTCCACTGGGAGGTCCAGATAACTTTGCCAAAGTATAATACTTGTCCCAGGAGAACTTCTAAAGGAGCAGATAAAAGCTTTTAATAGAAAAATCCCGGGGGGCGGGCGCTTTTGAAAGGCAGGCCTAATACGAAGATAACCGAGCAACGGTACGTGGAATAAATTTTTAAGCGCCCTAAGCGCGACCCTTAAACGCTCCACTTTGCGCCAAAAATCCTCATCGATCCCGATGCCGAGTCGGGCCGGGCCAAAGCGGAGCGGGAAGGAATTAAAAGGCGCGGGTCACATTATTCACGCTCTTCCTGATCCCAAATTTGCGGCGCGAGGATTAAGTTTAATGGGCCGCACCGCGAATGCATTCACGGTTAGTTATTAAGCATTATGCGTCATTACTACTTATTATCCGGCTGGCCAAATGCATAAATGGTATTGAATTATGCCATTAATTTTGCGGCAAACTCATGCGGGAAAAACTGGCTCTTTTTATCCCCCCCCCCCCCCCTTTTTTTTCCCATGTTAATGGACCTGATATTTGTACACCGCTGTAATGGATGCTTTGGAGTACATTCAAATACGCGGGTATTATAATATTATGCTTTAGCATGGGCGTCGGGAAAAAACCGGGTTAATGCCGCTGGCTTTATGGATTTAACTCTCCGCAGACCCAGATTACGTCCGAGGCTACGTGGCCGCCGTATCTTTAAATTTCGCGTCCCAGGTGACGTTTGGTAGGGAGCGACTTTGAAAAATCCTCGCCTCCGCGGAGGTATTTACCCGCGGGACGCAAATCGCGTCACAATCAGGAACGCTTCTGAGTTTCTTCGTAGCGGCGTATACAAAATTTCCTCGATGGAATTTTTTAAGAAGCTTCGCGCTGCGGATCATAGCGAGGCTTATCTCCGAGACGAAGGCTGGATCGAGCGAGCAAACGGAGCGGCTGTCCTTCGCGGAGCGCGCGAATTTTCGTTCCAGGGGATACGCTTTCGACACTCGATATGCCTCCCGAAAATTCCCTCTGTGGCGGTGCCTCGAGGACTCGTTTTCCAGGCGCAATTTCCCTCGTTACCTCATTATGCGTAGGCAGTCCGCCGTGCGACGACTGGACGTAGATTACAATCGAACGCCGCGCCAGACCGAGCCCTGGAGCTTTGAGCTTCTGTGCCGATGCTCCGCCGCAGGTGCGACCCAGTTTCTTTGACCAGAAAAGAACCGGATGCGAATGTCGTTATCGCCTACTCTTACCTTGTTTGGCGCTCTGTCGTCGCCCGGGGGCATGTGCCCGCCGTTTTAATTACGTGATCATGCTGAACCTAAGGCCCCTCGTTTCTTTACCTTCGCCACAATTGGCCTGGCGGAATGGAGTTTGAGGAGGAGGGACTAAACCGATCGTGGCCAAATCGTATTTCTCACCAGGATATCGGGATTCTGGTGAAATCTAAGAAGGATCAGGGCTATCGGGAAATTTGGATAATATCCAAGGATCGAAAAGTCATATACGAATACCGAATTTAGTAAGTAGTATTGTAGAAAGTACAAATGTATTTGCAATACATTTACGATCCCTATTAATCGATTATGAATCGTCGATTTAAAAGAACTGCGATCATTAAGTATGAATACTTCAAACGTAATATTACGTAATTTAGTATTTCGCGAAGTATCGATGCTCGCATCGATGTGAAATGAATTTAATGGAAATTACGCGCTACGGGGCACCGGTCGGAAGCGATTAGCCTGCTTAGTTGTGCCGTGTATTTATTATAATAGAGAAGCGTCGAATATTTTTGGATCCCGGTATCTGCATGCGACGGCTCCGACACCGTTATTTAGTCCATCTCTTATTTATCGCCGTTACGCCGCGCCTGGAAAGCGCATAAAGCAAGGCTAAGGTCGGCGCCCGAAACAACTTTATCGCGCCCTCGGGATTATAGCCCATCCCGCTTTTCAAACGAAACTCTTCCGGACACACCTATTTTTCGATGTAAATCGTACGCCGCTTTACGCGCGCTTCGAATACGCGTATCTCGATCCTCGTGCTCAGTGAGCCAAGGAAAGTAGGACCAATGCATATATTGAGCACTCCTTCCCCGTACTTTGTATTTAAGACGATCCATAAACGTGATCTCTTATCACTAGAATTACCAAACCAGTCAAAATGACTGGTCAGTCGTTTCTTTAATAAATCGTAGTACTTTATAAGGATGTATTTTTTGAGATTCTCCATGATTTTTATGCAGTATTTAGATCATCATTTTGAATTACTGAAATTTTCTTTTACCCTCCCCTTTTTTTACAGATGTACGTGGTGTTTTAAATATGACCAGAAAGTGGCTGGTAGTTCTAGTGTTAATATTCCCTCCCTCTGGCTATGACAGAGCCAAACTTCAGTCATTAGAACGACAATGCGCGGTGGAAAGTCAATAATTGTTAGCCACTTGTCGCATAGCTCGGTGATGAAGATCGTATTAAAATCCAGAAATAAGTGAAAATAGCAAATATGAAATCTATATCGGTGAATCGAGCCATGTCAAGATAAAAGGCGTGGAAAAAATTGTACAGTGGGTTAACTGGACCGGGACTCGAACCCGGGACCTTTCGTTCGCGGGACCACTGCCATTGAACTACCTCTGGTCGAATTCAAAGTTCAAAAGTAGTACCAGATTTCAAAACGCTCCCAGAATTGATCCGAAAATACGCTCCGCCGTACTTTCGCATTCCGCCTGCCTCGCAGCGTAGTATAATAGCGGAATAACGGTTTTATCGGATAAAACAGGGTGAACGTTCTGAGCAAACCGCCAGCGCCAACATATCTCCCTGGGTGTTCCTAGTCGAATGGTGGAAAAGCTCCGCGCATTCCTACGGAATGCCTGTTTTCTACTCCCGGGCGAAATATGCTCGCGAGACGTTTAGGAAATCGGTAAAATATCCAGCGGGCATCCCCCCCTCCCCTCCTCCTTCCCAGGGGAATTTCGACCGCGAGACCCGTGTACCATCCAGCATATGAATATACGAAAACGCCTGGGTACACACACCTTTGCCAGGGAATCAGCGGTCCAGATCTCACGTTCGAGGGTTCCAATATTTCGTCAAAGAATCGTATCGCCGCGGCAAATATTGGCGGGCACTTCTTCCGGCGGGCCATTCAATTATATTTCCTCGAGGAAATACAGGAATATACAGGCGGAGGTTCGGACCGAGCCGCGCGGCGCCACGAAATCCCGACAACGTGATCAAAATACGAGGGCGTTCGATGATTTTTATGAAAATTATCGTGCCAAGGGTCTTCGAGATTCTCGTGAAGTGTCTAAAGCAGTTATTTCTGAAGTGGACTATATCGACTTTCAGAGGTGGACTTACAGGGTGTCCATGTCAATAAAAAGAAATATTAGGCTTTGTGGTTGAGATACGTGTAACTTTGTATTTTGCGTTCTACTCGATGAATGTTTAACTATACAACAACGTGTATCTTTTTATTTAAAAATGTTCCACTTTAAAGTAAACCCTATTAAAGTATCAGATCTGCGTCGGCTTTAAAAATACACTCGAGTTTATAAAAGGATTTACAAAAAAAAAATAAAAAGGAAGAATTTATTAAAAATCAATATTTCGAGAGCAGGGCAAAGCAAAATAGAAAAAATCCGCGCGTGATGTACGAGAGAACAAATTTGGGGACTTTGGTCTAAATTCAAAATAAGAAGAAAGAGAATCCTCGCCTCGATGATGCGTCTTGAATATCATCAGAATTGAATTCTCGAGGTATTTAATCTTCAAATCGATCTTTCTCCCTCTCTTTCACCCGCATTTTATTTTATTTTATTCTCCTTTATTAATGTTCAGGTGAGGTCAATTGCGGTGTATAAAATATGCTATGATTAAGTAGCAAGTAGCAGTGGCTAATTTTCCACGGGCGCCTGGTGGGCAACGAAAAGGGGCCGAGTATTAGAGGCACGGAAGGGGATGGGAGAAAATGACCTGGTTGTTCTCTTTGAGAGCGGCAAGCGAGGGGCCGAAATTGTTTTTCGTTCCAGGCTCGCTCGCGAAAATTTTTACAGCAATTAGCGGGAACATCGCCGGTGACGGGGCGAGAACGATGCTCGTGGTAGGATATCGCCTTCGCGGCTTGAATATCGTGCCCGAAATGCCCGTATTTGCGATGCAGATGAAGCGTCAACACTGAAGGAAAACCTGCATCCTTAACCCCTCGAGTTGGCATTTCACCAGGACCGTACATTCGAATCGACGCGCAAAAAGGCCAGGCGTATTGGAAAGTTAGTGCGGTACGAGGAAAAAATTTGCGATCGTCACTTTTGCAGAAAAGGCTGGATTATAGCGAAAGTAATTACTCGCGGTAAGTTAAGGTTGATTACAAGGTAGATTACATGTGTTAAAGAAATTTTTAATCGTAAGCCTGTTTTATATCAAAATTACTTCCTTATTTATTTTATTCTTATAGCGGATTATAGCGAAAATAAGTATCCGTAGTAAGTTAAGGTAGATTACAAGGTCACGTGTAAAAGAAATTTTTAATCGTAAACCTGTGTTTTATATGAAAATGATTTCCTGCGTGACTTTGGGACACACTATAGATATATAAGAATAATCACAGCTCATCGCAGATTTGTTCACGATCTTGTATCTTAGCTTTGTCTCGCGTGAAAGTTTCCTTTTATAAGCAAAAGGACACTTTTAACAACACCTCTTCGTCCTCATGATACGCGCAATCACTATTCCCACAACATCTCCCTCAGCATCCCAGTGAATACTACAATCCCACGTTTTATTCGATATTGAATTATCAAGTTTTACGATATTTAATCACGAAAGCTGCCTCGATTTTAGCCGGTGTAATTCAATGCGCGCTACGTCCAAAGCCGTGAACAGGAGTGTAATTTGTAACCGTGACTTTCGCGCGGGCATTCGTATCTCTATTCGCCACGACATCGCGCACATCGGCCTGGATCTACATTGCACAGCAGTTCTCCAGCGGTTTTGCCGTTCGCAGACGCGGAAAGCACCGCGCTTTTCCTTTCTTTGGCTATTTTCCACTTAAACGGACATACGGGCACAAGCGTTTGCAGCACTTCGTCGATATCGGCGGCATATCTGCCGGAATTCACTGCGGCACAACCTCGATTTAACAAACCACCGTCCGTCAATTTACGCTCGATAAAACGTCACGATTCTCCGTGGCTGCGCTGTGGTATTAATACGGATGTTCGCAAAAAAAAAAGGGAGGGAGGGGTAAAAAAGAGGGAAAGGAAAAAGTCGCCGGTGAAGCCGATCCATTGCAGAGGTCGTGCTCGCGCAAAGCGCGCATAGATTCGCAGCTGAATTTTTTTCCTCTCCTCGCGCTCGACTGTAAAATGTCCCTTTGCAACACTTGCATGGAGAGCTCAATTTTCCAGGGCTGTTCGTCAGTTTTGCAAAGTGCCCGATATCTTCAGCCTCGACCGTACGTTTTACATGACCGCACTGGTGTAGAAAGTACGCCATTATCTTATAGATTTAACCAAAATTACTTGTATAGATGAACTTCCAATTGATCAATCGCACTGTTATTGCATCATGTAACCAACAAGTGTGCAGAGTGGAATTAAGTAAGTTTCCTTCGAAATATACTTTCAAAGTGAGATTCGCGAAAAATTAGCGAAAATGTAAATCCTGATTTACAACATTCGCTTCAAGGTTTATATGGCATCGACCAGAGGACTGATGCGGTTGTCAATTGTGATATAAACCCGAAGTTCGCGTTGCAACGACGCGATTGTCAAATAATTCGCACCTTAGTTCGCTTGTAACATAAACTACCATTGTGTCGTAACAAACGTCGTCTCTCGATCGACTGCTTTTATTTTCGCTCCCGCGCGAAACCGTTTAGCTTCTGCACCGAGCGCTCTCGAATTGCACGCTCTGCGGGTTGATTTTTATCCGGCTCCACGCGGTTCGCTTTGGTCCGTGTCTCTCCTCTAATTTTAACACCAGCACCGCCGAACCAGTCAAAACGTCGGTCATTGCCTTAAAAAATCGCAGCGCTTCGCGACGATGCACTATCTAAGATTATCCACGATTTTTATACAGCATTCGAATCATTATATCGATTCACTCAAATTCTCCTTTGCTCTCTCTCTCTCTCTCTCTTTCTTTAAGTACGTAGTATTCTAAATATGTCCTAAAAGCGACAAGTAGTTCTGGTAGTAAAATCAACCGAATTTTCGCGCAACAGCGTCTTTTCCTTTGATCGAGCTTCGCGCTGCCGCCTTTGGCATCGAATTTTGCGACCACGCCGTGACAATCTCGAATGCAGGGATCGCAAAGGTCTCGAGGAATTATCGTGCACTTTGGCCGCTTTATTTCGTATTTCGCGATATCCCTGGAAGGGCTCCATAACCATCCGCGCGAACTGCTTTAATACGCTCCGTGGACGTGTGTATTTAGTACCAGCTCCCCAGTCAGAAGATCGTGCAGGAAGGTACCGCCGAGGTATTAATTTACGTACGCGAATTAGAGCTCACATACGTACATACTTTGATATTATTAGCGCGACGCCCTGCGGTCTCTGCACGTACGCTAATGCCATTACCGGATGATTTCATAACGAACGTGACCTTTGCTCCTGCCTGAAGTAGACGCGCATTTTTTCCAATATCAGCACAGCGTACCATTACCAATACACGAAATCCCCTTTACACCCTCAAAAAGCTTCGAATCGCTCAAAGCAGCTTGTTTGAAACTTTTACCTCCGATTAATATCCCGACCATTATCCCGGAATGAGCGTTTAAAGCGAATGACGCTCGAGCCTTTACGTTCTCCCACATCCGCTTCGAGTGGTATCATCGTTCGGCCTGGTATTTCTACACGCGAGAATGCAAAAAAGCCACTCCATCCGACACTGGATACGTTGCATTATCGTCGCATTCCCTTCATTCCCAGCCGTACTTTCGATACTCTGATTTTCCGCTCGAGTCTCCTTTTGGACAAACAGCGATCATTATACCCTGGCCTCGTTTGCTGGCCCCAACTCCCTCCTTCTTTCCACGCTTAATTTCCTCCAATTCCCGTTTTCCGCTCCGCTTAATCGATCGACACTCCCTTACGGATCCTGATTTTCTTACGGATCGCCCTACCGACTACTCCGTACCCTTCTCTCCCTTGACCGAGGCGAGAGCGCGCCTCGATAAATAATTACTGGCCGTTACTCTCCGGGGGATTAGGAGAAAACGCTCCTCGGTTGGCGCTGATAAAACTTCGGGGCGCCGCCAACTGGAAACGTGACCCGGTGTCGCGGTGAATAATCCCGCGGTGAATAATCTCGCGGCGAAATAAAGGGCGAGCGGGGCGGCGAGAAGGACTCGTTTCCTGGGAAGCGACTTCGAATTTCAATGCGCGGCTGAGGGCCGGATGAGAGGGCGCGCGTCGAAGATGGTGGCGCTAATCGAGGGAGGACGACTGGAGCTTCAATTAACCCCGTGGTTCTTCGATTTAAAGAAGGCCACTTCCTTTCGTAAAGAATGGTGGCGCTCGAAGGCTAACTTCAATACTGTAAAGCAAGGCGACGATGGGAAATATTGAGTTCGTAATTGTTGATTAGGTTGAAGATATTAGGTTGAAAATATTAGTGATGCATGCTGGCTCCTTACTTCTTGCTCGACTGTATGAAAAACTTGGGGAGTGGTTGGTCTATACGAGCATTGAATAAAATTGAAAATATTAGGTTGAAGTATATACCTTTTTTCCATTTTTTGTATCGATTATTGGGACAGTGTTTCAAATTATGCGTGCCACTTAGAGGAGAAAGCTCGATTTGGAGATTCCTCAAATCCGTAATCACTTATCCGAGAAATCTAATCGATCCGAATCGGCGAAGTCATAACGTGACCTGGTATATCATCGAGGATAACAAAGTTACGGCGGGTTTATACAACTTTCTTAATTTAACTTCTCTCTAAGCCGTGACTTAAGAACGCTCCTGGCGACCGAAAAAAGAATCCATACTTCCGTCGGTCCGTCCCATCTGTCGAGATGCCGAAAGGCTCTCACGGGAGCGCCAGGGATGTCTTAAAGTATCAGGACCCTTGGAACTTGGTATCAATTATAAAGGAGCTTTCTTACCGCCGCGGACCAACCCTCGCTTATGTCCTGTCTATATTTTTCTACCATTCACAGAATCGTGGATTAACCTCGTTCTATTGCATGTACAACCTTGCTTTCGCCCTGGCCAACGATGGATAATACTTTGAATATACATGTATAATCAACGTATACATGTATATACAACGTACATGTATAATCCGTTTTTTACGATAAAGCCCTAATTACAAATAAAAAACAGGTAGAAGTAAAGTTGTACATCTAATATACCACGTCTTGCAGTTTCTGAAAGTTTGATCGTCAGCTGAAGCTCATGTAAAGCAGTGCAATAAGGTTTCTTTCGATTAATAATATAAGTACGATTTACGGAAATATACTATTAGTATATTTGGTCATCTTATAAATGATGCAATCTCTTTGTTCTACACACAAATTTCCAACCAACAATACATTATACACAGGCCCCCTTACATCAAGGACAAAATGAAGCCACGTTATATTCCAGTACCTCCGTGACTCGTGTACGTTCGTCAATTTGATCGTATTCCCAAGCCATCGATCCCGCATCTAGACTTTGCGAACTGCATTTTTAACGAAGGACGTCGCTTTTGGGACGTCAGGAGTTAACGAACAACGCTCCTGGACTTGCGTGAAAACGCGAGTGTACGTGGCGAGCGTATATTACGATCCGCCCCGGCACGAAGGCGTGGAACTCGCCCCGATAAGTCCGGCAACGATGGAAAATGTAGAATGTCCACTCGTGAATTGAGTACGTACACCCTGCTCTTTGTTACCCTGAAAACTCCGCTCTCTCGGGGGATATTTACGAGTTACAGCTGTTAAGTGTTACGGATACGCCGCAAAGTAGTAATATTTTTCCGCGCGGTCAGCCCGCGCCTCGATTTGCTCCTATTCTTGGAAATTCGTATATAACTTCCACGCGAGAGAGTAGACCTGGCCACCTCGTGCTTCGTAAATATTGCAATGAAACTTAAACAGTCCGTACGCTCTCCGTTCGCCCCTTGTTATCGGATTTACATTAATCCAACCGCTGAATCGGGCTCGCGGGTTTATTAAGACCGTTGTTCCACGTCGCTCGAAAGAGCCACTCCGGCGTGACTGCTTTTTTAATATGAAGAAAAAAAGAAAACTGGAAAACCGCGGCCGTGCCTTTTTCTGTAATACTTATACGTAAATCATGGAGAGCGATGCTGCGCTTATAGAGGCGGCGGAATTAAATCTCGGATTTGCACTGAATGTAAAATATCGCAAAGAATTGCGCATTTGCCATTAGTCCTTTTGAATTGTACAAAGGACACTCCTGGACGCGGACAGAAAGTAGGCAAAGTATTGTTTTATCTATACTCTATAATTACGCGAGGTAACAAAAACGATTATCGTGCTTAAATTAGACCGTGTTTCCTTTAAAGTGCAGCTCGAATTTTCTAGAAGTACGAGCACTTTGCGAATATCGCGCGCTTCCCATGAGATTCCTCGAGTGTGATAAAAAAATCCTTTTAAACATTCATCCTCACTTGTGAAAACTAGAAAAATAACCGTGGCCTGTTTCAGTAGTCGTGAGCGCACAAATGGGGGAAAGGGAAAAAAAATTGTCCGCGTAATAAGATCTACTTCTGCTAAGATAATCCGAAACAAATCCCGGATTTGCAACCGGGTGTAAAGTTTCTCAGGACATTGCCCCTCGCGCTATACTGAGCTGGAAGTAACGGATTGTGTTCAGCAAGGGTTTCCATGGACGATGCTTTCCACTCACGTCGTATATCACTGACATAAGCGTCGCGAGCGGAGGCTTGGACTAATATAAGCTCAAATGGGGAAACTGTTCGAGCGAAGCTGCCACTGGGGTACCTCATAGTTAGTTTGTTTCAAGCTTAGGTAAAGCGTGTACGGGTGGAAGGTTAACACGTACCAATTAAGCTTCGTGAATACGACGTTGGCTACTCGAATGAGATAAACATACGCGGCACGATTAACAAAAAAGTAGATTATGAGATACGTCGATACTACACACAGCAAATTGATTAATCTCATAAAACTAAGCATCTAATTTCTAAGCAGCTAATTAATCTCATAAAGCTATACACAGACTATATAAACTATATAAAAACTATATAAAACTATACATAAAGATAATAAATTTTCGCTCGTAAAACTAAGTCACTTGAAAAGTATTACATTATATTATTACATTCTACCCTTTTGTTAATCGCGAAGGAACTTATTGTAGTTAGATTTTACTAGCATAGACAGATAACTATACGTCGGGTTGGTGATATATCGCATATTTTAAATGACGTAAAAGGATAAAAATCCTGAGGGCTTTCTGATTTAGTAGGTATCTGCGCTTCTCCGTACGTGGCGCAGATAAAACTACAGACATCGATGCGCCTGATAAACGCTGGTCACAAATGATAAATGGCATGCACAAATGGACCATAAATCGCCGTGGTGATTTAGTTCTCGTCCACGGACGACCGCCGATATTTCACGGGCGAAAAAAAATATATTTGCAAGCGATTTCCTTACTGCCAATTTTCTCGCAAGAAACCATCGCTTTAGCAGGTTTCCACGTTCCTCGATCGATGGGCGATCCTCTTAAATAAAGAACGTCCAAAAAGTTATCCTTGGAACTTCACTTACGTAGATAAACCTGGCGATACAAGAAAAAATACACGTCAAGGCTTTTCATTTCTTTTTTTTTTCGATACGAACAACATTAATAACTCGCAGAACATCAGAGAGATAATCCACGCGTTGGCGCATACAGTGGAAGACGTCCACATCAGTGCCTTCAATGGCGACTCTAATTCTTGCTCTCGGATCATCAATATCTGTCGTCCTGGCGCTGTACACACGATCCTTCACGTATCCCCAAGAAAAGAAATCGTGGGGTGCGATGCCAATACGGCGATCAAGTCGGCCAATACATGAGCAAGGATCTCCACGTCGAATCCACCTGTTCAAGAACGTCTTATTCAGAGACACGCCGACGAGCGAAGAATATCCACCTGCCAAAACTTCGATATTCCCGAAGAATAAAAAGAAACTTAACAAGCCTCCCTGTGAAATCACACGGAGCCTCTATCGTTACATCCTACGATGGGCTCTGCATCGACCAAAATCCACCGAAACTTCGATGTCCAAAAAAAAGAAAGAAGGTTAACGAGCTGTCCCGTAAAATCACACGAAGCTGGTACCATTGCAACCCACGATCGGTCCTTTATATCGACTAACCCCGGTAAAGGTAATACTCGAACAGCTTATACATATATATTTATACATATATACACATGCACACATATATATATATATATATTTATTTATTTATGTAGATATTTATATACATATATATATAAGCATTCGAAGCGCTCCATTCTTGCTCTAAATCCCTTTCAATCTCCAACCATACGTTTCGATGAGCGAGCCTCGATATAAGGTTCGGGCTGGATAGCTTCTTCCAAAAAAAAAAAAAAAAGGTAAAGGCCCCCCTCTACCGGGCGATCTCCGGTGGATAAACTCGAGCCGCGATTTCCGCGCGGAGGAGAAAAGAGCAAAAAGCGAGGACCTTTGGGCAGGTTTAAACCGCGTAGAGCGTGTGACTCGCGATTAATCTCGACTGGCACCCGACACGGGCCCCAGCAAGCCCGAAATTATTCCAGGCTACGTGCACGTGGAACACGGCGAATTTCGACCACGTATATGGAAACCCGCTGCGACTGTGGCGATTCGCCTTTGGCGGGCCTCAAATATTTATGCAGCCGGACGAGGAGGATGAGTAATTGAGTCACGCAGCGGGAGCATGAAGAAGCCGGCCGGAGTCTTTCGGCCGAAACGTAATTAGGCACCGGATCAGGGACCGCTTCGTAATTTACAACGAAGTTACCCTCCCCAAAAGTTTTAATCCTTTTGCCAGGGGCCCAGAGGGAGAGGCCGATATATTGAATCGTTAAAACAACGTCGGAGCGGGGAAAGATAACGAGATGATTTCGGGGAAAAATCAACGTCCCCTCGCGTAACCGCGTAACGAAGGGGGCCGCGTTAATGGCCCCAAATTAATAAGCGTCCCGCGATAATTGCCGGAAGATCATCGCTGTTTCCCTAAAAGCATCGATTTCCTTTCGAGTCAGAGCGACCTCCTGGGATTTGTTGAAGAACCAATACACGAGGTGTGCTAAGAAAACAAGGGGACTTTTCGTTCCTTCCAATGAATTTTATATACTCCTGTACATCCATGTTATCTCCTTCGAAATAAGTTGATTTTATATATTATAGACTCATTCCAGCGCTTCTTCCAATCTCCGGAACACTTCCACAGGTCGATATTTGAGATAGCGCTTATCTCTCTGAGCGACGCGCTTTCGATCTCGTCCATGCTCGCGAAACGACGGCCCTTTAAGGTCCTCTTGATTTTTGGGAAGGGAAAAAAGCCACATCCGGCGAGCTTTCTTTCACCTTTTCCACGTTTTCATCGATTGTTCATGCGATAGCTCGTCGATAGTATAGAAATAATCGTCGATAGTACCAAATCACGTGTATACTTTTTGACACCTGACAGCGGATCAAACATCCGCTACGGCTAACGATTGCACAGATACTCTTCAGGCAGCTTTCCCAACGCAACAACGTACGAAACACGCAAATCGTTGCCAGTACAATCCGCGAAATTAAATTCCCATCGCTTTGCGAACGTACCTCGTATACGCGCGCAATTTTCTTCTTATCGCACATCCCTCGTGAAAACACTTCTCCAAAACATCGTCCCGTTCGGAACGAATAAAGGGCAGCTCGTAATTGCGGGTGGATTTTTCATTCCGCCATGCCAGGCAAATGGGTTATGCGCGTACCGGACGGAATTACGCGACGTTCGAAGCGGCCCGCGCGTCGCGCTTTATCGCCTCCATGGAAATGGGTATCTGCATAATTCAGGCAAGCAGCTAATATCACGGTTAGCGTTGAGGAAACGATTGCGCGAAGGACGACGAGGGCGATAAAGCTGAAGGACGACGGGGGGCTGTAATCAGGGAGCTCGCGCGCGGGACGACCATAGTCGGCGCTAGGGACGCGGGAGAGACCCGAGGAACGTCATAATTACGCTCCTGGCGTTCAAATAATTGCAGTTCAGTCCCGGGACCGTTCGCAATTAGCCGAGGCGCGGTTCCGTTTCCGGCGCGGAACGAGATTTAAAAGTACGAGGGAATACAAAGTAGCCCCCGGGGCCGCCTTGGAAGCGCCAAGGAGAAAGTTGGCGTTTGTAAGGTATTACTGCATGAAACTCGAGGCGCTGGATAAATTGCAGCGCACCAGCGGCGCCCCACCTTTCCATTCCGTCCGCATTCCGCATTTTTCCGCGGACAGCCTCGAAATACGGCCGGTTTGCATAATGGCGCCGGTGCGGGGCATCGGGGATTAATGAACGCATCGATCGTCGAACCCTATCGCGGTTCGAGTGCCGCGCCTGGGAAGATGAGGAGCCTTAAGGCGCTTCCTGTGCAGGCGGCATCTGCATAAATAGTTTTTTAATAAAGCACGAAAGGAGGTAAAGCACGCTCATTACTCCCGCGGCATGATCCTTCGTGGGGGATCATCGGAGGTTGCGGTGGAGAACCTCCGGGAAATGCGATCGGACGCGGAAGGGAAATTCGGTTTCCTCGCGTCGAGCTTTATTATTAATAATCGCGTGGCTTTTGGGAGGATCGACGATGATTCCTCGCTCCGATATTCGAGTCGATCACCGTGTCCCGAGTTCTTCCGCGATGGTATAATATTGAGCTACGCGAAATGTCGCTGATGAAATGATCCTACGGCTCGGAATGTGGCGTGAATAATTCCCGCCCAGCCTCAATTTGCGAGATGACTTTACTTGCGTGTGTATTACGCCATTCAGGGGTCGGCGAGGGCCACCAGGGCGTTTAACTTCGTGTCCTGTATCCAAGCCCCTTTCTGGAATGTGGTGGAAGAAAAACAGGAGGGAATATTGATAGCGTAACTTGGAAAGGCACACGTTAAACTTCCTGAATAAAGGGGCGGGAGGTTGGGGGGAGGGGGGAGGTTGGAGCGACGGTAGAAGTTTGAACCGCCCAATGCCGCCAGCGTATTAGAGATTTTGGAAAAGTTAATACAAACAAGTGAGCTCCTCGCGGCGACGTGTACTTAAGAAAATTTTACATGCACCAACTAATTGGATAATTAAAGTTTAAACACGCCGAGGCATATGATTCGCGGTTCCAGGAGGCGGGGCTGGAGATGATTTTGAAAGTGTCCCATCGGTTTAATGAAATTGAGATATTTTTTGTGATAAAGGAATTATTGGACTATCTGCATTTATAGTCGAGATAGATTTTTTAACGATCGTAGAATATTATTAATAAAAATTGAAATTATTGTTTGAGTCTAGTGATAGTTGTATATAGTTTATCTTCGTAGAATTCTATTGGTTGGTAACGTAAGCCACGATGAACGATTCAATTTAAGATCATAATTATGGCAGCACGATGGAAGAGGGAGAAATTAATTAGATCGTTAATATAAAAGTATTTAGACGTCGTCTTTTTATACATTCTACGCCTAGTATGAACCAAAGAAGTGTACTTGAAAGAAGCGGAAATGATGTAGGTCGTTAATGATGTTCCTATATTTTGTCCTGCGACTTGAATGGTGAACTCCGACTGAAATCGAGGCATGGCGGCGTTACACGTCTCAAGATATAAATATATAACGACACAGTTTTGTCTTGGAAGTGAACTGGATTCTACTTAATAGAGGACCGCAGAGTCACGGCACTGCGAATTTCTATGCAGCCCGAGTTGTTCATTTAATTCAAATGCAAACGCAGGTAATGTTGAGTCTTAAAGAAAAATAAAGGGAAAGGGACGACAGAGCTGACGAAGAATCAAAATGTATCAAAAACATTACGCAACATTTGCGTAACATTTTTATCTCGTTTCTACAAACGCGAGACTTTATCCATCCGCGTTTCAAGTTGTCATAATCAATACAACGATCTCGATCTGTAAATCAAGGTAATACCGCAGACTTATGGGTTTACCAATGAGCCGGCATTAGCGTGGCTGGTATTAAATTCGGGACAGGTTAATCGTATATTTTATAGACGTAACTTTGCAGAACAAGTCTCATCCTTGTTAAGTAGCAAATTCGTACCTGTAATAGCAGAAGCTGCCGCAAGGGTAAATGGGGATAATGAGAGAGACGCTTTGACGGTCAGAAGTTAACAAGACGTCTGGATGGTTACCGAAATTCTGGGCTCAGGAGCGCACATTCGATCCAATCCCATATTCGAACGTGCGAACGTTGGAACTTACGAATATATCCATCCCGCTCACCGAAAGTGCTTTCCACATCAAATATTCGCCTCTTTACCATCGACCTCCCTAGACCTCCATTAAAACCAGTCACATCTCAATACGCATCGCGACGCTTCATTAACGGTACATGGAGAATATCAAAACAGCATCGCAAGATGGGAAAAGTTCTCGTTATAAAAGTTAGGATATGTTGAAATAAAACGATAAAATAACGTAAGATCGTGGCTAGAGGAACAACGAAGGGAATACATTAAGAATTCTTGTAATATAAATGTACTTATTCTACGGCGTCTTAAACTCGGTTCTACTTCTCGACACTTCAAACTAGACTCTTCAAATTCAACATACACACACACACACTTCCACACGTTCAAAAACCAAGGACACTTAAAACTCTTATGCGCTCAGTATACATCCTCTTTTCATTTTTTTGCTATAAATAATACAAGCATAATTCTCACATTATCAAACACACCCTGCCGTCATAACCAGCCCAAGAATACATACAAAAAGCCCGACTTAGCCACAGAAAAACCTATAAACCACTCGAAGTATAACATCGAATATTCCTCCGCTCAAATCCATCCCATCTCCATACCATATGAATCCCGCATCCCTAGCACAGCATCCAAGTCAGCATCGCGACCCTTTCGTCGATGATCAAGCCAGCACCGAGGCGGACCTGCGAATGGAAACCTAAACAAATCGGCCCTGTTCGCAGTCACAGAATCCCAGGCGGCTAACCGATAGCCGGTTAAGCGGCTCAGCGCGGGGATAACATAACCGAAGTCCCTGAAACAGCCTGGGAGAGTATAACTGGCTGGAGGTAACGCTGTAATCGGGCCCAAAGGGCTCGAATTAATACGGGGACGGGCGTCTTTCCGGAGCGACAGGCCTAACCCGAGCGGGGTATCGGTATAAGCGTAATGCCCGTGTAATTATCTCGAGGAAACGTCGCACGAGGGCGCATTTAAGAGAATCCCGTGACTACTCGCGACTTGGACGAGCGAATCCGAAGCTATATAGGGGCGGAGGGGAGATAAAGGCTAAGCCCTACCCCATTATCCGTAACGATCTTTTTGCCTTGGTTACGACCACCCACACTGCTGCTGGGGGAGGGAAGAGAGGGGAGTAAGAAGCTTGCAGAGGGAGGAGGAAAGAAACGGAGGCTGTCAATTGTTGCATCCGAAAGCATTGAACACCGGACTGGGGGAGGGGTGTGAAATTGCAATTCCTAATGGTCACGAAATGGGCGTCACAGTGGTGGTTCTGGTGGGCTAGGAGGAGCGCCCGGAGTGAGAAACGGTGATTATAGTCGAAATCGTTGAAGTATCGCGCCGCGTCCGGCGTTCTGGCATAAAAGGTACTTTTATCGCGAAGGTTGGAAGCATTTCCCGGCCGGGGAATGTGTCGTTAACCGAGCTCGTATTGGACAAACAAATTGTTTTGAACGGGCTAAACGATGAATTGTGCGAAACGATAACGCGTTTTACGGTTAATCGTAAATACGCGATATTCCAAGGCTGGGGAGTATTAATACTATTCCTACCGCGAGCGATCGAATGACCGGTCAGTGATTTCTTTGAAAAATCGTAGAACTTCGAGGCCCGGTCACTTCTGGGATTTTTCATGATTTTCTCACAGCGTACGGATCGATAAATTAATCCAGCAACATTTTTCCTTCGTCCTCTTTTTCCTTAAGGATATATTCAATACACTTAAATCTGTCTGCAAAATGGCTGGTAGTAATAGTTTCTTTCAAAAAAAAATCCTTTCCGTCCTCTTTTTCTTTAAGGACATATATTTAGCACACTTCAATCTGTCTGGAATATGGCTGGTGGGAATAGTGTTAATTTTATAACGATAAAATAACCCTGGTATAATAACACCGGCTGTCGATTTAATGCCTCTTTGCACAGTATACAATTTATAGGAGAAAGCATATCCCTATTATAAACGATGGGGAATACTTTGACCGAAAGTGAAAATTTAAACAGCCGCCTACGGCGCGGCGCGAGGCACATCCAGGAGCATAATATTTGACCCGAATACACAGGAAGGGAATGGCGTGGCCTCGCTGGCGTGGCATAATTGAACACCCGCTGAATTTTCAATAATTAGTTCCCCCCGAGGATCAACCGGGGAATCTGGCTCTTTCGATAGCGCGCCGGAATGTACGATGTCAATCCTTTGCGGCGCTGTAATATTCGCGAGCGTCGCGGCTCCGGGTGGGAATTACTCGAGGATGAGGAGCTGTAAAAATATCGAGGGGCCCTGTTATGAGCGGCGGTTAAGGGAAAGTCGCGCCAACCGATATTCTGATTGGAGGAAAAGGAGGAAAAGGAGGAAAAGGAGGCTCTTGGATCGAATTCTCTCGGCATCGCGCGAACGAGCCGGACTCGAGAGTGGCCATTATAATTCTTGGTGGCAGAGCTACCTCCGCATACGGAGCTCGGCGAGTGACAGGTTAGCGGATGGAACTTCGGAGCGCAAACAATAAACCCAGCGGCGATAATGGTGGCAGCGAAGCAAGGTACGTTTGTCGAATGTGTTTGTTCGAGGATCTGCACTTGCGAGGACGCTCCTCGAGGAGCGGCGCTTCCACCTCTTTCCACGAGAACAATCCTCAATTCCGCCCCCTGCACGTGCGTCGCATGCACGTCCCATAAAACTTGCATCCCAGCCGGCCGGATTCTTTCCGCCTACAAGGAACGGATGCAAGTTTCCTTCGTGGAAATGAAACCTCGCGTGAAAAAGGCTGATCGCGTGACTTACGCGGCTCGCGGATAAATGGAAACCGGGACGCTGCTGGGAGCCTTAATTACGGTGGGCTTAATGAAATCTGGAGGATCGGCTCTGCTGCTACGGATTGCTCGTTTTATCGGGGAGATTATGGTGTATTTACGATGAGATCGGGATGAGTCGATCGGAATATGACTGTCCAGTCGTTTCTTCTCCAAAGGTTCTTCATGGCTTTTGGAAAAAAATTTCGACGATCTATTGGATGAGTGCAAAAGTTCGTGCTGAGTTTCACTGTGAATTTTAATCACAAACTTGGCACGAATTTTTGCACTCATCCAATATTTATATTTGTTTTTTCTTTGGATATCGTGGGCTTTGGTGATTCGCTTCGACAATTTTTTCTACGCTGTACTTCCTCAGATTTTTTACACTCTTATTTAAAGCGCTTCGATGATTATATCGATTATCTTATTAACGTTGAATTTCAACGAAAATTGTCTTATTATATAGTTTAAGGTATTTGTGGTATATTCAAGCACGTGCGAAGTGCAGCCAATTCCGGCGTTGAAATGGAAGTTACAAAGGTCGTCGAGATTTGTCAGTGCGCAGAGATTATCCTTCAGCGGCAATTGGGATACGCCGCTGAACCGCAAGAGAAGCTTGCACGCTTACTGCGACACAGAGATTACCCAGGAAACGTTTCTTGGTAATTGAAAGCGCTCGCAAGGACGATCTTTGCAGTGGCACCAATTATAAAAGTGTTACTTCGAAATCGTTGGCACGGAACGCACTCGGTCCGAGCCTTTCTTTCGCAATTACATCTTAGAAAATCCAATTCGTCGCCCTTTGGGAGCGCGTTTGATACAAATGAGAGTGAGTAAATGTCATCCTCGCAAAGCAACCGTATACTTTCCTTTCTGCATCTCGTTAAGTTCGACCGATACTTGGAGAGCCTGCTGAAAACTTTGCTTTCTGATTACAACTCCGGGTTTATCCCCCTTGAAGATAACCGCGTTGAACTTATCGGACTCCCGGTGCTCGAGGATCTTGTAGCTGTGTCATTAAAAGTTTAATAGAAAATGAGAAATGACAACGTTGCACTGTTATTGTCTTTTCAGTAATCACGATTATTATAATAATGCTCATTTAATACGGCTGACAGAGCAATGGACAAGTGGGGATATAAATAGGGAATAAAATATTTTAAACTTTAATATACCCAATCGTAGGACTCGTCGTTCGAAGTAAATCCTCCATGGATCAAACTTTGCGTGATATTAGGTCGATCCAAAAGTTTCTTTTGCTTCGTAAGGTAATAATAGATACACACCATTTTTTGTTCTATATTATTTTATAGAATTATGCGTACAGCTGGAGGAAGACTGAACACAAAAACCACGACATTTGACAGTTTAGCCTTTGTGTTTGTATAAACATTATCGGATAAACCAGCTGCGTGCTGGCAGCGATAAAACACTTTTGGGACAACTTAATATATATGCAAACAAACTTTAATGTGGGACACGTATAAAATTCCTCTGCCTCAAATTCCAAGTTTTCACCCATAACGCCACTTAAATAAGCCCGTGCGATCACTCTATCGATAGCAAAGCTTCTACCAAGGAAATCACCGCAAGATCTACATCGAGCAAGGGTCAACCATTGCTGAAACACGATTCAGACCAGCGGCTGTTAACCTTTTTAGTGGTCAGCACCCCCTTGAATATCAAAACAAGCTCTTGCACCTTCTTCAAAAACGTGCGTATATTTTTGATTAAAAAAAACATTTATGCATGAACAACCACCATATTCATTCATCATAATATATAACATATATATCACTATATGACATAAAAAAAAATATTTAAATTTTATAAACACTTCTATTGCTGGATATGCTCTCTCGCACTCTTCCAGCTTAAGAAGCACCGATCCAGACACTCGAATCGCGTCCGGATCGGCATCGGTCCCTTTAATTGCACTGCCCGTTTATTTGGCATCGTGATTAACGATTCCAGCGGCATGAACGCGCGCTAAGTATAAGCGCGGCCGCTGTCTCTCAAGATCGTTCGCAGATTGGCTGGAAACGATGTACGATCCAGATTTCGTAGGGCAGCATAGCCGCGCAATCGCGCCAGGATCTGGCAAGATGGAGCGAGGCTCCTGGCCCGCGCCCTTATCCGAGGCTGTTGATAGTGCACGTGATTGTGTACAATTACCCGAAGCCGAAGAAAGATAGCAACGTCACGAGAACGTTCGCTTTCCGCGTTCGGCCAGCCAGTCATCTTTCTCCATTATCCCTCTTCGAGGCACGATCGGACAGCTCGGAAAAGGAACCGGTTGCTTTAACTCCCTTGTCGGGGCTTCATTAAAGCGCGATCGTTACGCCGCGAGGAGGCCACTCGTTATACACCACGGCTGTATCGCGGACGTATCGAGTTTTAGATTTATCGAGCCCTCCCTTCTGTCGTATTATCGAAGATAAAGCCAATAAACAAGGTTCCTCAAAGGTTGCGCAATATGTGTCGCATGCCGCTGGAAATTTGCGTTTGATAACACGGGCGGTGATAATCTTCTTGAGGGTATACGCGACGTATTACTCTCTCCAAGCAGAGGTTTGCGGAACGCTTACGTACGCCCGCGGTATTTAATTCGCTTGAAATCTCTGTCCCGACTTTCCCTTCCTTGGGGACGCGAGCTAATGATTCTCCCGAGCTGGACACTGAACGCGTGTAGGGCTAATGATATTAATCAGCTATTTTCCCCTTTTTCACACATTAGGATACTCCTCTTTTTCGTATTCGAGCGTCAGAATCGCGGTGGTAATCGCGGCCGGAGGAGGTCAGTTGTGAAAATGACGGTAATTGAAGGGAAGGAGTGTATACTTTGGAGTTATGGAAAAAAATCCGGCGTAATCCAGTCTCTCATATATGGCGGTGCTGGTTACTACAGCAAAGAGTAGCTTACCCAGGGATGCTCTTTACGGCTCGAGCTACTAAGCGCCTCTGATATATGAAAAACTTCTGGGAGGCATAAAAGTGCGGAACGATTGCATAAAATACTTATTTGATATCAAGCCTTAACAGGGTTATATTCCCAGGGCTGAGACGCGTTAATAAAAATCGTTTATACCCGTGAAGGGGGATACGCGTCGAAATTTAGATGCTCGTAAGTTTTTTAAGCACCTTCCTCTGCAAACTATTAAAAGGCACAAAGAGGGAGAACAAAAAAAGAGAACAACAACAACAACAACAACACACGCTCAAGGCAAAAATTACCTCTAACGTATTCCCGATCGTATTTATAATGAGGGCTATAATCGCACGTGCAAAGCTAACGTCGCCACAATTTGATGCGTCATTTGCATAAGGGCAACGCCGCGTGCGATTAACGAGCGTTTAAAATTGAAAAAAACAGGTTCGCCGCGCGGAAATACATCGGAACTTTGTTATACCTGAATCACGTTATAAGCGTTACCCGGTGGTGCGCGTTTACACGCTTTTTACTCTCCAGGATGAGACGCAAATGAAGCGAGGGAAGGGCGAGTGATAAATGTTCGTTTCGTCGAAACGCTTCATTAATCAGGAATGACGCCGAAAGGTAATTGGGTACAGTGACACGTTGATGGTAACATCGGGTCAACTTGTGAAAAAGGTGCCAAGCTCGACTTTGTAAGGTTGGAGTCATCGTTCTTACAACACGTTGACTGCCACTGTTACATATATAATTACTGGAAATAATTGGCCTCTCATAGTAATAGACGCTTTGCTTTCAAGTCTCGTGGAAAACTAGGTTTCATAATTCGAGATTTCATAATTTCCAGATTCCAAAACTTGTCACGGTGAGCGTTCATACGATTCCAGAGTGTTTCAATTGCAATGAGATTCGAGAATGAATTTTCGTATCGAATTAAGCTCGTATTAATTCGATATAACAGAGGTAAATACAGATTTGATATATTAGAAGTACAACTTTGTTTCCGCCGTAAGAGTTGAATGAAAATAAACAGGTGCTGCACTTTGAACATTACCGTTAACTAGAGGATACTTTAAAATAAAATCCGCAGCATTGAACAATTAAAACCGTGTATTATAATATCCAGGATAAAAAATGAATTATTATGAAATCTTGCATCCAGGAGTGTATCGTCTAGCGCCCTGAGCAAAACGCACGACTTCAAAGTAAATAAACGCGTTATCGAGGAATTTCCCACCCGGTCGAATCTCGCGGAATTAAATAGAAAAACATAGCAGGGACGCTCTTGGCCTGTGCGGAAATATTGAACGTTGCGTGAAAACTTAACGTCCAGCCATACGCGCAACGAGAATGGGAAATGCGGATTTCGATGGCGGAAGCACGGATGCGCGCCACTCCGGCTGCTTTCAGGGGGAATTTTTCGAAATGCAGGATAAGCAGATCCTCCTCCTGGCAGGCGCGTGTAATTTTAAAATTCCCAGGAGTGCCGGATTAAAGGAAATGGAGACGGACATCTGAAGGGAAATGTGCGGCAATAAAAGTCGCGCTTTCATCGCGCGGAAGGTGCCTAGAAGAGCATCGGTCTACGTGAGCCGCGTGTAAATTCCGCGCCGCGATATTCGACATTAAAGATCATTTTGGCGTATCCAGGAGTGCCACTTTGGGCGCCGATTTTTCCGTCGCCCTCTCCTCGATCGATCTTCGTCTCTCCACGCAGAGATCATCGAGTGGGGCTTGGAGTTAAGCTAGATTACGTACAGCGACGTTCCTGGGGCTCGAAGGAAGCGTTTAAAGTAAATACACTTTCCTTCCTCGCGTTACCGCGGCTAAATCGACCGAATGGCTTTTCGAGCTGGAATAAAACAATGTGCGCCTGAAAATGAAATAATATCGCGCCGCGCTTTTTCATCGGTCAGGAACTTTTCAGGGAAAACCACGAGTACTTACGCTTAAAAGCACTTAGAAAGATAACTTTAAAAATGGCTTTCCACTGCGGGAAAAGGAGAGGAGTTAGACCGTTGCCGCGGAAGGAAGCTACTTTAAACGTGTTTAATAAATGAGCTTCCTCCTTGCATGCACGTTCCTTTATTCTATCGATCGCCGGGAAATCTAGTATTGTATCGTGTATTAACGCGTTGCGCGCCCAATGGGGCGTGTAAGCACCGCGCTGAATTTTCCATTTTTTTAAATGAGCTCTTTAGAATTTTCCTCGCAACGGGAAAAATCGAAAGGCTCTCTGACCAATTATGAAAATCATCAGACATACATTAGAGGCCCATTGTAATATCGTGGCGAGATACAGGCCGCGTAGCTTAAATAAAAATCAAAAATAAATCCGAAAGTAACAAAAAATTCGTCCGGCAGGGAACTTGTTAAAGAATTAAAACTTTCTTTCTCACGATAGAAGTAATCGTGATAAATTGACTCGCTCCGCATCGTTCTTTTCGAGGGTTAATTATTTTCCGGCGTTAAACCTTATTTCTCACTTGGACGAGGCGGTCATATGGAAAATCGAATTCAATTAACCGTCTAGTGTTCGATCGAAATGCGTGAGGTCCGGGCACTGCGTTGCGGTTGAGTCCGGATTCGAATTTCCTGTAATCCAAGACCAGTCATTTCCGCGAACAATTGGATTCATGCTTCTGAACTGAGTTTATCGGAAATAAACTCCCTTGGAGCAATCCTACTTGTCGCGTTTAAACTTTACTCGTTTATTTCCAGCGACCATTACCGCCAATCAACAACGCCTTCCATCATCCAGCTTCGAAACACCGACGGTGTTTACGTACCACCGAATTTTCACGATATTGAAAACATATACGAGAAAAAAAGCTTCGTATCGTCCATCGAATAAAAAAAGATATTCGAAACTATTCAGATTTCAACGAAGCCCTGATAATATCGCGTAAGGTTAATCGTTACCTTCAAACTGTAATTCTTCGATTTCCGCGAGTCTTTACCTTCGCCTTTTTCCCGGATAAAATCGTCCTCCATCGTAAATTCCCAAACCCCCAAGGTGGCATTACATTAAACATATTCCACTCTTTTGCGGCTCGAGGAAGAAGATACTCGAAACGTTTAAGATTCTCGTAATATCCGCATAATGCCTCTCTGATCCCTCGGACCCTCCCTTTCGTTGTCTCGCAGGAGGGGAAGTCGTTCCTTTCAGAGCCCCCTCGAAATATCGCATTCGCAGACCTCCCGACGGATAATCAAACGTGTTTTACGAAATTCCTCGTCCCGAGGAACTTTTTCGATTCCAGGAATCGCTTAATTTCCCACGAAGAGCTACGATGGTGTAGTGGATAGAATTTCAAACCTCCACACTGGAGATCCGGGTTCGAATCTTGTCTCATGGTTTTCAAACACATCAAACTCATGGTTTTTCCATGTGATATGTATACCCTAATTCTGGTGGTTTGGAACGTGGTTTAAAACATTAGGTCCTAGGTCGAATGAGTTTAGCAGTGTCGAAAATGAATTTAAAAAAAAAACATTGGAGCGATAACTCCCAGGTTCGGGACAAATTTGATTCAAAGGCACGTCGTGCGTCGCTCGAGCCTCGATGCGTCGTCCTGTAGAACGCCGTCAGTCTGATCAAAGCTGGGACACGAAGTTCCGGTTAACAAACGAGCACAATATCCGCTACGTCCTCCGCCCTATGAAATTCTCCTTTAAAGACCGCGTCGCGTAGAAAATGTCGGCGCGCGGTTATGTAGCGTATCTAACGAAAGGTTCTGCCTGATTTTGCATCGAAAGACAATAATACACTTTTGATGCTTAAGAGACATGGAACGATCTAAATACAAGTATGAATATCATTTTTCAGATTCGTCAGCTGGCGCGTGGTGTCATTAATACTAAACCTAGGGAAGTAGTCAAAATGACGTATCAGTCGTTTCTTAGAAAAATTGCTGTATTTCGTAAAAGGGCGTTTTTTGGCGATTTTTATAATTCTATAGCAGAGTATAAATTATTATATCGATTTATTAACATCTCTCGTTAAGAGCCTTTTTGTTGAAGGATATACTTGTCATACATGAATATGTCGAGAAAGTGGTTTAGGTTTAGTGTTAAAGATATTATTATCCTAATGTATGTAGCTGGACATTTTTGATGCTTTTATTAGTATCGAATTATATTACTGAACAATACAATTTCCCTCGTCGATGTTAATTAATCAATTTCCAAATTCCATTTCTGTAGGACTCATCCGTGGAGACGAGAAATTCAAGCAGCGCAAACACTATCGGACGGAACTTCACGGTAGACTTAATACTTCCATTTGCACGTAAATTATGGTAGATAAGACAAGCAGTGGCGGCGATAGGGGGAAGATATCACGGGATTAAGATTGTTTTCCGTTTCTTTTGACGAATCTTGGAGTCGCGTTAGGTCGTTTGCTCGGATTTCCAATATTCGCGAAGAGCTCCGCAGAATCGACGCGCCTTTGGCGTGGAAAGATCGAGGAGGGTGGAATTTGAACATGGGTTTTCGAACGTGAGAATAAGGTTCTCTTTCACGCGAGAGATATATGGAAAGATGCAATATCCCATTCTAAGTACATTATCATCCTCCTCGCATCACAGATCATGCAAATAAAGCTGTGCGCGAGAAATCACGAGATTAATCAAAACTCTATTTTTCCACCATAATATTTATCACACTTACTCACCACTCGAGCTTTGTTTTATAATAAAACACCGTGGAGTCTCATCTCATCTTAACCAGTATAAAGCTTTAATGTAAAAAAAGAAATTGCTGGACTATCAAGGCGTTACATAAAATAACGAATATCACTTTGTTTGTATACAATAACAGTTTAGAGGGGACGCAAGACATTCGATCGAGAATAGCGATACTACGTCAAACGTAACGCGGAGTTGTGAGAAGTTCATTCTAATTTATCGCCAGAAGTTACGGCTTGCTGTACATCCTTAGAGGCCTCAGCCCAGGGATAACCGAGTAAAGTCTAAGTCTAGACCACGCCAATTTCCATAGAGGCATAATGAACTACGATCAAACAAAAGCAAACTTCTCCGGGATCGCAGCACCGTATCCGCGAGTTTGGCGCAGATACACGAGAGCATTCTTGCTCCTTGATAGGGCCTTAACAAGTTTGCGATTAATATAGGCGTAAGACGCACTTATTGATATCCGTAAAATTACGACGGCGCTCAGCAAAGTTTCGAAGCACAACGACGCAACCTGCTCGTAAAATCTCTCCTATGCATTCTCAGCCAAATTTCTTTCGCTTTTGATAAACGTGCTTTTAATTTTCCTAAACCTCTTTGCAGTTCACTTTTGCATCGCCTTCTTCTAAGAGCACGAAATCAGTTTTTAGCTTTGATAAACCTCTCTAGGGGTTTAGCTTTGTATCGCGTTCCTTTTCGAGCAGGAAATAATGCGGGGATGGAATAGCGCGATTAAATACTTTTGGCACTGCACCCGTTGACGCCGACAAGCTGAAATTATGATCCACCATTAAACCTATCGAGGATCAAGCGTGATGAAATCTACGAATGGCCACCGCTCCGTATCGTATTTCACGCCGTTGTGAGAGTTATGGATCACCATTAAGCGCGAAAGTAAACCACAAAACAGGTATGCGCCGAAATAAACGTAACATTACACGCAGCACAACCGGTATATAGCTCCATTAATGAATCGTATTCGCGGCTATACTGGCCGTAATTAAGCGCAATATCGATGCTTCAAACAGCCATTCATAGACCATCGTCGGCTGTTTTACGGAGCGCGATTAAACCCCCAAAGCTTTCTAATAAAAATCCTTCATTCGAGACTGTTTATAAAGAACGAAATTATAAGAAGATCGAGTAAGCGGTTATATCTTGAGATCGTTCTTCAGATCCTGAAAGGTTAAGGAATCTTGTGAATTTGATTAATCTTTTCTTAGCTACGTACGTTACTTAGAATGATAATTATACCATTCCACTTTTTTAATTACACTCTTTCCAGAATTCAATTCTTTTATATTTATATATATAGGAACATCTTAAAAGGTCGATGCAAAATAATTTAAGTGTTACGATTGAAACATTGAGGATGAACGTCTTCGACGAGATTTCGAAGCGAAGCGTGCATCGCTATGAGAGGTCAATTATTGTCAGTAATCTCCTTATCAAATGTTTTCACCAAACTTTACGCTGTTAACGACGAGTAGGCGTCATTGAATAGAGATGTATATCTGAGGCGATGTACGTACAACTTACATCCACCTTGACTGTTAATAGAAACTTCTCCCTTAAAGTTTATCCTCCTAGGTCTAATAAAAGCTTGCGCATTCACTATGTGCGTATAACTGCATCGCTGTATTTAGATGCAACGAAACTTGAGCGTGAGATCGTCTGTCGCATCGGCGGTTCATGTTTCAGCGCATAACGATTGGAGAAAGGATGATCGAGTTTAAATCACGTTTCCTTCGAGCGTTGCGCTCCGGATAATCGCTTTTGGCTGATGATATTCCTACAATGCGATATCTCGTTTGATTATGAAAATAAATTACCTCGCCGAGAGGGCTCGGGGAGTTTCACAATCAAACTTATTTTCCGCTCGAAGGAGAGCACGAAAAACCACTTTCCGTGGAAAAGGCCGGTTCTTATGATTTATGGAATCGAAAAGCATGCGCCGGATTTGCTTGCGTTCGTGTTTATCAGCAATATCCGTGGGAAAGCCTTGGAAAGGTATAAATGTTTATTTCGCTCAAATTTATTCCATCGAAAATTGAATATGCTTGACGTATCGTCCATTTTTTATAGCAAATTATGGGAGTAGGGTTTATTAAATATTTGTTTATTTTATGCAAATTTCTCGTTTGTAGAATATAAATCGCTTTCGCTACGAAACGAGTGAGACTCTTTGTTGGCTACGCACGGAGCTTTATAATACGAGAAGGGAATCCTGTCTTAGTGACATTTCGCGTATTAAAAACTGAAATACTTGCTCCTCCGCTTGAACATACTCAACGCATCTACCGAAATAAAGTGGCGAATTATTAAAAATGTCCGAAATGTTTGCGTAGGAAACTTTAGGAATATTTCTTTAATTTCTCGCTCTTCAAAGAACTATAGTTAAAAAGCACTCATTTGGAAATTTCACAGTTCCCAGAGAACAGGCGGTACAAAGTAAAAGCACTTAACGCAACCGTAGTTAAAATCCGTATGCGGTTTGCGCCCGAACGTTAATTTACACGCGATGCCAAGAACGACAGAACAATACCGTAACCTCATTACATCGCGTTTCATTTCAAAGATCGATAACGCAATAATACATCGCCTCTTTCCGCCTAAAATTCGATGGAAAAAATGTAGAGCGCGTGATTCTATCCGAATTTCTCGATTAATTATGGCCAAAAACTGGGATTTTTTTCCACGCTTTTATTCACCCTTACCCAATATTTACAGGTAGGAACTCCCTTCCCGCTACGCGCATTCTAGAAGTCAATATTACGATACGCCGCTGCGAACGCACGCCGATCCTAAAGTACAACCACGTTTTACATTCCAGGCCTGTAACCAATTTTCTCTGTTTAGAACCAATCCTGATCCGCGTCGAGAATCCGCTTTGCGCGGAGCAAGATACTCGACTCCCTGGATATTACGACGGCGAGGATCGAGGCTCCTCGCGATTTCGGTGCCAGATTTTCTATATGGCAGAGCCTCGCTGCGAGCCGAGGTGCGCGAAATCAATAGCTGGGATTGCATCGGTGCAAATCACCGTGCAGCGGTTTAATATTTCCGTGGCCGGGTTCATTCGTGTCCGACATGACGCATAAACGCGCCACGTCGCCTCGCAAAAATGTAAATGAAGTTCGCGGACAGTCGAGCCGGTATTCGTCAATATTGTTCGATGCATAATCGTATGTTGACACGCGCACAGCTACGCGTGGGGAGATAACGAAGATCCGAGCCCTTTTATTGGCTTGTCAACGCTACGTACGCGTGCGATTCGTGGTTCCAGGACTTATGCTTCGCGATGCAGGAGTAAGTTTTGTAAAACTGGGACTAGTCTATAATATAAATAAGCGTTTGAAGGATGATTTGACCTGGGTAGCTTAGTGGTCCAAGTAGTCGCGCGGAAAGCGAAATTCATCTCAAATTTGTCCACGACGTCTACGATTTTTTTATAATATATGATAGTATGAATTTTTGTAGTAAAATATGATATTTAAATGATAAAATGATGATTTAAATTTAATTAAATGATGAAACGATAAAATAATCGACGATAGTATGAATTATAATGTGTAATGGTACGAATGGATACATAAATGGTGTGCGCATCAGAAATCTCTTGGATCTTAGAACTTTGGATCTGTACATAGGGTTCTTTCCGCGCGCATCTCGCCAGGGGAATGCTAGGTTCACTGCTTGATCAACTTATTCTCCACCTCAGTTTTATGGAGCTAGCCACGCAGCTTCTGATTAAATCGATCGATCGCACAATAGTCCTTCCTTCGCTTGATCATCGCTGATAAACCTGGCTGCGCGCTCAGAAGACTGGACTTTGACGACGCGTATTGTACTCGCAATCTTCCAATTTAATTCTATCGTGAATCGAAAATTTAAATAGGCACGATGGAGAATTGATTAAATTAAATAGATATGACGAGCAAACGCGCGTTTGTGTTTATCTCCAGTTTGCGTACTTTGTATTGTAAGTAGATACAGTCGATCGTGAGAGCATCGACGCGACGTGCGACTATTGCCATTTTTGTCGCTCGAAGCAACCAGTATCATAGCCGTTTCTAAACGGAGCGAATTTAAGCATTGTCTTGGAGAGTTCTCGAAAGTAACGTTTCACTAATTAGAGGGGCAAATCCAATTGGATGCAGCGGAACGTAGCTAATTAGATTGCGTGTCGACGCAAATCGCGAAGCGGTTCGGCGTGCGAAGTGCCACAATTAATGCGTCCAAAATGCGCCGTGCGTGTAACCCACTTATGAAACTATGCGGACCTTGTTGCTAGTATCATTGAATCTGTAAATAGAAACACTAATTTGTAGGTCCGCTGCGAAGGATCGAAGTGCGGAATATCCTTTTCGAGGTACTCCGTCTCGTTATAATATTTCAATCGAGCATCGAACACTCAAAACGCAGTTATACAATTCGCATCAAACATATTACATCGATGCTTTAAATAATTTACGAATAATACGAAATAAGGTCGCGTAACGAGCCACGTTTCTCTGACGAATTTAAAATTGGCCTTGCATGAAAAATGTACTATTTCTCTATATCGTAAAAGTGTGAGTTGTATCAATGCCACTGCAGGAAATATTTGCGGCAATTTAAACAATTATTAATAATAACAGCCACCAATGATGGCTCCTACAGCAGTTATTAACGATGCTTGAAAATATTTTAATAAAACATGCGTGGCATGTACGATCGAATATTTCATTGACAAGCTGTCCTGCATTTTACTTTGCACGATCAAATTACGCGAGAAATCATAGCGTAACATTAATTAATTTTTAACGGCATTGCGCGTTATTGCACTCCGCAAGTTATCCACGGACGAGGAGAGCGATATAAAATATTGCACGGCTATGGTGGGCGCGGAAGGTCGGATATTATTATTATTTTTTTTCTTTTTTTTCATATAAACCAGTTTCCAGCAATTTTTCGCTCTGCAAACCCAAAGGCTGCATAGCAGTACGTTACGCGCCGCGATCGTTCCCCAATGGTGAATTACACAAGTCGATGAGCAGAGCTCGATGAGCCAAGAAACAGGGCGCACATTCCTCCGTACGTCCAGTTATCGACCAACAAACCGAAATAAGTATTTATGGGCCGAGCAAACTCGCTCGACTAAACATCTCCACCCTGTTCCCGATTCCCTTCCTAGCCCGATTCCTCCGCCCCGTACCCTCTTACCCTACTGCCCCGCACGCTCACTTTCTGCCAAACATCCCTACCCGCGGCATGAATATTCGACAAAGACGCCCAGCATGCAGATAAACCCCAAACCCTCTTCAGTCCCGAAGCTGTCTTTCAAACTCTCTCTTCAGGTTCCCCAGCACGATTTTCTAAGATCAACGTGCAAATCTAGCAACTTCTTCTGAAGGAAGTAGGAAGCGAAGGAAGCTGAGTGTATAAGAGAATCGAGGGATAGAGTGGCAACCGATTTTTGGTCACTCGCATCAAAGAACCTTCTACTGGAGCGTCTACTCTAAATTCCTTCGAGGCAAGAATCACGATATTAACCCTTTGAGCGCTATGAACGCACATATGGGTTCTCACACAACGATTCAATTTCGACTATGAACGCATATACGCCTCCCCACACGGCTATTCAATTCGGGCTATGAACGCACATATAGGTTCTCGCACGAGGATTCAATTTGGACCGTGAACGCGATTTTTGTATTATCCATGTTGTATTACTGATTAAAGTATACTGTTCTGATAAGGTTCATGAGGTCACTGCTTAAATCAGCTTAATTACGATCAGCACACTTTGCAATCAAATCCCAGTGTACGCTTTCTCGTGAGAAGTAGAAAATGCGCTTAACGCACAACTCGAGGGAGTGATACGCTCCAGGAGTTGATCTCCTGAGCTTCGAGCGCGAAAAGTCCGGGTCTGCGAAGAGGCTGGGTAGGGGAAGCGGTTGATAATCGTTACCTTGTTTGCCAGCTCGCACGAAGGGGATCGTGTGAATCGCCAAGAGGAAGGCGGAGAGGACGAGGGTGGTCCGCCGTAGATAGCGCCACATCTCCGAAACGAGAGGGGCCAGTCCCTACGTGCTGTCCGGCTGGTCCCTCATTCCACCTTTCGACGAATATCCCTTGTGCCAGATCAGGGACGCGGGGATCTCACGCCGAGCCTTTATCCCCGGTCATGAACACCACTTAGCCGATCAGCCTCGGTCGCCTCTGCGATTCCATCGAAGCCGCGCTCTCGATTTCAATATCGAGGCAGAGCCCGGATCTGGCCTCGCGAAGCAGTCGGTCCAGGAGAGTTGAACATCCTCAGCACGTGTCTCCCGTCCCATCCGCCCTTACGAACGACTTCACTATCCAGCTCTCCTCCTCCAGGAATCAGCTGTCCCGCACTCCCTTCCCCGACACTTGGCAGCCGCTTCCTTTGGACGCCTCGAATCTACGCTTCAAAGGGCCACGAGCAAAGGTCACTGACGTGTCACGCGCGGGTTCCTTTGTGGGGAAAGGCGGTATCACGTAGGATGCAGCACCGGGACTTTTCTCCGATAAATCGGTCCCGGCATGTTCGCGCAATCAAAGGGCTCCCGCGGCTGGAAGCAATCGGGCCCTCGTTTGCGCGGGTAAACAAAAAGTCCCCGGCGGTGCCTTCGTTAAATCACACGAGCGCGAATGCCCGCGGAGCCTTAATGAGCGCGGCCACTGTTCGACGGGGAAGAAGTGGATCGTCACCGATATCCCGCGGATCCGTCGCGATCCTCGAGCACAATAGACCTGGCGGGAATGAAAAAAGAGGGGTGATGGTGGTGGGGGAGGGAGGGAGGGCTTCCTGGTCTTATCGATGGGTTCAGAAAGAACGATCCAACCCTTCTGGGATTGTCGCGTGGAGCGAGCAAGGAGAATCGAATAGATCGATGCTCTTCCACGCGGGCACTCTTTCGAAGGACACGACGAAGCACTCCTCGAGAAAAGAGTCCCTCCGCCAGAGGCTGGCGGCCGGTCTTGGCGAGCCTCGAGGCTGAGTCGCGGCTCCTCGTGGTCCCGTCGCGGGGGCGGATAAGCGCGCGCGAGGAGGTTCGAGGAGGGCCGGGAGGGAGGGAAGCCGCCGGCGGATTCCTCGAAGCGCAAGGCCGAGCTGAGGCAACGGTAGCCGTGCGAACCCGAATGAACGTATCGTGGAACTCGGCGGCCTTTAGCCGCCTCGAACCTGCCGCCCTCTCGCGCGAACGCCTCTCCGGTTGCGCCGTGGCAGCGCGATCAGCCCCTAGCCGCTCGCCCCCCGCCCCCCCCCCCGCGCCCCTGCCGAGCCCCTTGCCCATCGGCCACCACGCACGGAATTTATTTGTCCTCTTACTTATGCCGCTTTGCAACGCCCGATGCCTCGAGCCTCCGGAGCCCCGGGAAGAATGCTCCGGACGTGCTTTTGTCCCCCGAGGAAGAGAGGGTGGGAGATGGAGGGGGAGAGGGAGAGAGAGAGAGAGATGAAGATAAGCGCGGAGGGATAGAGGGGACGATAGAGGGCCGCGTGGAGGAAGAGAGAGCGCGTATAGACGTACAAGGAAAGAGAGTGTGGGGGAATATATGGATATATGTGGAGAGAAAAGGAGATATAAAGACACGCGTAGAAAGTGAGAGAGAGAGAGAAAGAGATATAAAGAGACGCGTGGAAAGAAAGAGAAAAAGAGATATAAAGACACGTATAGAAAGTGAGAGAAAAGGAGATATAAAGACGTATGCAGAAAGTGAGAGAAAAGAAGGTATACAGACGCTTTCAGAGAAAGGGAGAGAGAAAGAGGGTGAGGAGGAGGGAGGAGTAAGAGGGAGAGAAGGTGGATAAAAGTCAAAGGGGCGGGATGACAAAGCTTGCCTATGCGCTCCTCGTTTACCTGCGCGTTACTCGCAACCGGCTTCCCGTATCGCGGCCGGTGCTTAATACGAAACTGATGAAGGCGTAATCGAGATACGCGTGCCCACGGGCTGGAATAATGTAATGTAGAGCTACCGAGTGGGCTCATCGATTGCCCCATTACTATCCCGTGGTTATGGCGTGACCCTCTTTTCTGCGTTGACGCGGTCTAATGCGATATAAAGGAAGGAGCCTCGTAAATACGCGGCGGCCAGGGGTTGGAAGGACTGGGTGCGAAACGGCTGTTCTTAGCCGACACGTGTTTTTGCACTAGGCGCTGATCGCGTGTTCGAGCGAAGCAGAAGCGCGTGAAAATTGTAGTTACACTTCTCTGAGCCTGGCGAGTGGATTAACGGTGGTTCGATCGTGTTCGTTGTTTTATTATTAGTGGAAGGTGGACGAATAATATTTGGAAAAGCGTGCGGAGTACAAAGTGCGCGACGATGAGGGACCTTAGGATGGGGGAGATAATGTCGAGTATAGGGCGAGGATTTTGCACTTGAAATCCTCGCCTGGATACGTCGGACATAGTAAACACGGACTTGGACACGTGTCAAGAAATCTCGAGTACGAATCATGGCTATAGCCAAGCGTTACCATGCGGTATTTATACCGCGCCCCTGATAGCGACCGATTCACCTCGAATCGTATTTCCCAAGCTACGTGAAATGAAACAAAATGGAAGATCGGTACTTCTTTCAGAGAAATCGCTGAACAGACGCGATGCGCTCGACTCGATGGCTTTGCATGACATTATTTTCGAGCTGCTATCTGGAATTACGTATTTCCGTCGGATCGACGAGTGTAAATGCTACTCAACATACTGGTAAACGAAATTCCTTATTTATAATCTCATAAGATAGCTCAAATCTGTGATTCTTAAATAATCGTAAATCGTTTTCAAAACATAATGGAGCTTAATAATCAGAATGGAAACCAGTCGAATATCAGTGACAGAAATTAAGAGTTATAAACGAATATTTAATTAAGCGAATAGCTCATAATATTTCGAGTTAAACTAATTAAAACTAGAGCCTGTCGAGCTAAATAGGGAGAGAAAGGCGAAATGATGCAAGTGTGATGGAGATAAACCAAGCTACAGCCTCCATGGCCGCAAGTACGATTGTCTGGCACAAACGGCGCGAACGATTTTCCCGAAGACCGTAACTGACAATCGAGCACTAATGCCTTGGAACCTGGGACAGAATTCATACGTCCCTTGCAACAAAACCGGCCAACATATCTGCCAAATTGAAATGAACAAACCGTAAGCGGAATCGTCGTGGGTAGTCAGATGCTATTGGCTGAATCAACGGGGTGGACGAGGGATCGTGGATATGACCACAAAAGCGCGGCCCACGACCTGCCCCGTCCATTCAATTCAAATTCCACGACTCTTGCAAAAACATCCTCGCTTTGTGTCTCCCTCGTCCAAATGAATTTACAGGATTTGTATAATTTACGCACAGAGCCGTGGAAAAAATGTGCGCTGCAGGTTAATCGATTATACCAATGATCGATGTTAACGCCTTCGTATTCAAAGGGGAGATTTCACAAGGATGAGTTAGTTTTATACGACATTCCTTCAACGAGGAGCATCGATCAGGATTATTAAACGTAAATCGTTTAATATGATCTCCAAACAACCGGCTCCTGCACCATTACTCACTCTCCCTCCTTCGCTTGGGTGGAGCCCAAATTTATTTAGCGCCTAATTACCGTGATTTACGCCTAAACGAGGGGAAAAAAAGGGCGATCGTTACATTAAGGTTCGAACGGAATTTGCATTATGGAACGTTAACAGGAGCGGCCGAAATTCTCGAAAGCCAGCAATGGCCCAGTCCACGAACGAGGGCGATATCGTTCTCTTAACGATCAGCCCGATGTCGTAAATTCGGCATAAAATTTATGCGACAAAATTGGAGCCTGATACTCCGGACAGGATGCGTATAGTTACGCCAGGTTATGAAACATGGACGTGGCGCAGAATTAATGCAATAAAATATCGGCGATGCAAACCCCGGGAAATTCTCCTCTATCTACTAATACGAGCACGCCCGGTTCGTACACGAACCCACCACTTCCGTCGGTATCATTTTTTGGGAGTTCGATAAATTCGTGATAAACATGGGCCGCGCCAAAGCGTTTTGCAGGAACGCCGGAACGCTGTGTATGAAAACGCGGAACGAAATTCTGTTCCCGTGATCTGCCCAAAAATTGTGTAGAATAAGGGATAAAGTGAATTTCGAGCGAGACGCATCGAGCGTAAACATCATAAATCGTAATGGCGCGATAACGGAATGGATGAAAATCGAGTTCGACCGTTACAAAAGTACAAGGATATTTGACTTGAATATCCAAGTTATGGAAAATCGCTGTGGAATGTTTTTTTTTATTTAAATCCGTTTGACTTTAGACAACGAGGCGTTCCTATTCTCATTTCACTCACTATCGTCTTTCGGAGTTCATCAATTATTTCCACGCGTCGAATCAGAATCCACCGCCGATATTCTTTCTTAAGTAGAAAAATCCGTTTTTCACAAGTTTTCCTCGCGACACGCTCAGGAGGAAAATGCACTCGAAACGCGCCTGAATCTCGATGCTAAAGTGGGCAACCGAATCGAGTAGAATATATATAGTCGAGAAAAGAAATGGCGTGCAAATGTATATGCGCACCGGATGCAATTTGGCCGCGTTAAATTCGGGCGGTACTTCCTGCAGTTTGACACGCCTAATGCGAGATATTCTGCCCGATGCATTCCGCATATACGAGGTGTGCACGAAAGTTCGCGCAGGAGCGTGGCGGGTACCGAAACGAAATAAACTTTATTACCAGGCCATTTCACATACGTTATGCAGCGTATACTTTACATACGTCCCGTATAAAACCCGTCGGATCATTTGGATCGTCATTCATCACCGTGCAAACGCAATTAAAAGTACCCGATAATTAGTCTCCTAGAAATTAGCCGGGCTAAATGTCGTTTACAACGGGCGCACGCCTCGTTATGTATTGAAATTAATGCATATCCATTAATAATACGTAATGCGATCTAAACGTAAACTTCGATTTGGCGGGCAGGGCAATAAGCGTTTTCTACAATAATGCATCCTCGATTATCGTGTCGAAATTCGGTCTCTCGCTGTTCCTACCAGGGAATTTCTAATAAAAAAGAGAAAAAAAAGATGATACTCGTGCTTTTATCAGTGTCACGAACCGGCAAACCGCATTAAAGCCGTGTAATAAGGGATTTAGTTATTCAGCTCTATCTCCCCCCACGACCGTTTCACTCGCTTCAATCCCAATCAAACCCTGTCAATTCTTGCCGGGCGTTACATTATGTAATGACAATACATTTTGTGTTATTGACAATCGCGGTTGATTTGCTCCGTTTAGCGGACGCCGTGTATACGGCCGAGGATGTACACGGAATATTAATACCAGCGGGGATTAGACTCCGAAATTAGCTCGTAAACGTATGGTCACAGTTTTAAACGCCCCAAGGATTCCCATCGCGCTTCTTCCAACGGCGTGGCCAGACATCGGTTCTTTGCTTTATCCCATAGATATCCAGGAGGAATACCGAATAATTCGAAGTCGATTCATCGCTTTTCCCTGTATCCAGAGTTCACTCCGCATACCAGCCACGAAATTCCACTAATCGACAATTCCGCTTCTCTCCCTTTCTCTCTCTCTCTCTCTCTTTCACTCAGTCCGTCTCCCTCGCCTCCAGCCCCCTCTCCCTCCCTCCTCGCAATTTTTCTCCCGGATCGACCAACTTTTCCCCGAACTCCTTCTCCTTCGTTGAATTCATCGTCTAATTGACGTTTACATTCAAACGCGTTGATTTAAAGCCCCTCGGAAGATCTATGAATAAAGTTCTAATTATGCGCTACGCCCCGAGATGTTATTCCATTACGTCGTAAGGTAGTTACGTTCTATGATTACGCCGTAAGAGGTGGAAAATTTGGGCGCAAGTCAGTTTGGAGGGATAAGGGAGCGGAGCGTCTTTCCGCGCTTAATGCCCCTTTAAAATGCGATAGCTCGGTGTATGAATAGCGGACGAGCGGGTGGACGGGCCTGGAAACTGTCGGCTGCATTAGCGTGGGTGTTAGTTGGGGGCGCGAGTGTGGTTGTAAACAGCAATTTCGGTACGTCGCGTATGCGTATGCATTCGGGTATGAGGGTAGGTATATTGATATCTCCAGAGATTGGCCACTGGGATGGAATTGTGCCGGGGCTTACACGGCAAGCAAAAACGTATCTGTCACTGCTGGCTTTTGACAGGCGCATCAAGGCGGCCGACAACATTTCCACGATTCGCGGCCCGCATACGGATTTGGAGAAATTTAAAAATATTTATGGACCCGCCTCCTTCGCTTGCACACCGTTAATCGGTGTAATTGAGGTAAAAATTCTCCGCTCGCAGACGTTGTTGGATGGATTTAGGATATGAGAATAATTCGATGCGATTGTTCGTTCGTTAGTGGGATTTGATCCAAGCCCATCGTGTAAATAGGAACTGATGGAAGGCGATAAGACAATTTCTCGAATGCTTCGAGAAGCTCGATTCTAATTCAGTCGCCTCCACGTGAAACGAACCTCCCGTTAGTTCAGAGTCGAATTTTTAATTTCCCTCCCACGTTAAAAATTCATTATACCACGTTTCATTGCAACCGCACTCGATGTGCCCGCATCAAATGAAAATTAAGTCCCCAAAATCTTCCTCGGAACGCGGAGCTTTTTTCCCGGATTAATCCACTTTCCCCAGAATTTATCGTCCGCCTCGATCCACCGCTCCCGGGGAACGTTTCACGTGCTCCAACGTAATAAAATGTCCCGAAATTTTTTACAGATTAATCTACTTGTTTTAAACTTTATTATACCCGCTCTGTCCCTGTGCAGAATATTTAAGCGAGCCCAACGTGGAGCATGAGCCTAACCATATTGCCGTGGAAAATTAACGACGATCGATCGAGGATGGGCCGCGACTCGACCAGGACATTTTCTTCCTCGATTCAATGTCGTCGGTCATCATAGGCGCGCCAGTCGTTCTGCTCTAAAATTAGCTTAATACTGGGACGACGGTGGTTTCGACCGATGCAAGTTGCGCGCAGGTTGTCCGTCACAAAGAGCCCCCGACAGGCGCAGCTGCGCATCCAGAACGAGACACGCGTTCTCCATTTTGACGTCGAATATTTAGAGAGGCTTTTAACAATTCATCAACGCCCACACTGCCTGAGCCCCATTCCTGATCGTTATCTACTGGATGTTTCCGTCCTTCCTCCCGTCTAAAGAAGAAAATCGATGTACAATTTTTTCACGAATACTTTCTTCCTTGCATGCGCATTTAATTTTCTTGCCTCATCGCAGAGCGCCATTGAGAAGCTCTCAGAAATTTACCAGGCTTATTTCGAAAGCTATAGCGAACGAACAGGGATAAAGGTTTGTTGAAAATTGTCTTATGTTCTCTCCTAGGTTTCTCCGTATCAACAGTTATATCTCAGACGTTTGCGCGGTTCCAATCTAAAGTACATACTCCATTCTGAAAGCGCGAGGCAGTCGAGAAACAGCGGAATTGACTTCGCCTGAATTTCTATAATCCTCCTAAGACTGCTCACGCGTGAAGTGTGCGGTAGGAGACTGGAATTTGGTGCACACTATCGCGGATACACGAGATACTCCTGAGGGGGAAAAAATGTAATTTTGAAGGTGCCCCGGGATTTTCCATTTCGAGTGTTCCTTTGTATCCTCGAAACGAGAAGTTTGCGTGCTCCCGCTTATCGGGGCCCTTCTTCGGATGTTAAGCTTCGAAGTACATCCGTGAATTTCCCGACGCCATTGCGAGAACATTCCGTATAACGGTTACCATTATTCGCTTGATCTTTCGTTATTAGCCCTTGGGTCGCGATAAAAATTGATAGAAATCGATTTAACTCCCTTTCCCGCTCTGTTCTCCTTAGCGTCGTTCCACCGAGGGGGATTTACCAAAACGGGGAAATCCTTTCCACCGCTCATTCAGCACGCCCCTCGTTCCGATAAGAAACGTTTCACCGAATAAGACAGTGGCGTACTTCCAAGAGAAATGGCCGCGAGTCGCGACGCGTACGTGTGCTTTGCGTAGGAGGGATTCTCGGCCCTTCCGCTTCGAAGAAGTCCGGCCAAAAAGCATTCCTGCGCGAAGTCGCATCGATCGATCGACCAGGAATATTGATTATGGTCGCGCATCGTTTTACTCATTGCACTAACCCCAACAGAAATGAGCTGTGCATCGAAATTGTATTTAGCACACAGCGTGGCTTATTAAAGCCACAATGAACCCATCGTCGACAATGAAATAGAATTACCTTGTAGATCAATCTTCATGAATCCCTTTGTATCGCGATTTATGCGCCAAGGAAGAGCACAAACAGCAGCAGCCGATAAGAAACCAAGCAATTCGTTTTGAAATATTCGTAACACGTAAAATTCTCGTAGCAATAGAGTCCACGCGTACATTTCGTCTATTCTCTATATTTATTCTAAAATTCCTTATGTAAAGATGTGTATAAACATTATAATTCAACAGACAATTCGATTCATAATTCACTTTCAACGTGATCTTACAGTGCAAAGCACCACCAGGCAAAGATCACGTCCTCGCACCGTTTATCCTTAGTGTCTTTTTCATTCTTAAAAATCAATTCTCCACACCAACCGCTACGATAATTTAGCCAAGGCTTATTCCAAACTACCAGAACAACAGTACACATATGTGAAAAAAAAAACTAAAAATGATGAGCGCGATTTATCCTGATACCCCATCGAATATCGGCCTGCAGTGATAGAGCGCTGCGGAAAGTCCAGCCGTGGCTAAGAGGTTAATGCCCACACAAGTCTTGCGGCCCGGGAGCACTTCATCGCGATCACGGAATTGATCTGCCCGCGGCAGGCGCCTCTAATTCAAGACGGCGAACGAGAGGAGTCCATTCAATCACCTCTCGGCGGTGCGCGCGCGCCGGACGAATTTCCAATAGACATTTAATTATCCCAGGGGCCAGCGATGGGACTAGCTTTAAATTCCGCAAAAGCGAGGCGCCTAGCGCACCGCACTTCACCTGCACGGCCATTCCCGCCATTACTTTGCCCGTCGAACCCAAAGGGAAGCCGGCCGCGCTGTCATTGTAATCCAATATCCCTTGTAATTCGTCAGCGTGAAAAAGTGGCCCGTGGAAAAGCCTCGACTGATTTACCGCACGGTTTTTTGCGCTAACAAAGGCAATGAGGACGAGACACGATCCCCTCCCCCTCTCCCCTGGCACCTACGCTCCGTACACCGGCTAAACGTAATCACCGGAGAAGTTACGAACTCGTGAAACACTCTGCGCAATTTTATCCACCCCCGCAAAGGAGCGGCCGCCCGCGAGGGGCTCTTTTAAACGTTTTGGAAGGAAGTCCGAGGATCTTGCGAGGAACGAGTCGATCGCAAGATCGGTACTTCAGGAATATATGTTACAAATATTCTCTTGTCCTCTTGAGTTTTGAAGCTCTGTTTCGAGCTTCAAGGAACGAGATGGAAAATATATAGCGTAGCTCTGGTGGGTCGGAATGCACCTTAAACAGTAGACCAAATGAGCTTAGCAGTCGGTGCCGAAAAAAAGAAATGAATGTAAAAAATGTACGAGATGGAAAAATCAGAATCTCCTCTCGCACCTCTCGAAGTGCTTTTTGTATACCAAGGTATATGTGATTAACAAATTTGTATGGAAATCCATGTGAAAATACCTAGTAAGCCAATTGACGATTGCAGTGGAGAGTACAATAGTTTCGAAAGCGTGATGTTGTACTAGTTGTATTCTGTTAAGAGGCGTTGTCGTATCAAAAGGGTTAACGAGAGAAATCTGAGTGCAGATAACCGGTGGGATATTGGCACGCTTCGAATGCCTCGAGCCTGGCATCTGGTTCGACCTGCCTCTTGGTATCCGGGGTGAGCCGTAAGAATGAAGTGCCGGAAACGAATGCAGAATCCGCAAAATCCTCGTCCCAGGGAATGATGAATGAAGCGCAACTCCCTTTCCGGGTGTGCAGCTGCAGCCCACGGCGTGTGTCCGGTCGGTGGAAGGTGCAATTTTCCGTCACTTTTTCCTTCTAGAGCGGATGATTTAAGGCGCCTTCCTGGAAGTCGCGAATGAGGATGAGGGAAACAGCACGGATCCTCCGTTTCCTCGGTTTGCGCTGCCCACTGCCAAGATGGTTCACCTCGCGACCTGCTGTTCGAGGCGCGTTTTTTCAACTGGAATTCGTGTCCGATTGTCAAAAGAATCGCAAGATAACTGGTGATACATGATATATGATAATATGTGCTGTACATCTCGATTAAGATTAAAGGAGTTTATGGAATTCTAATGGAACTTTGTGTCTTGCGAAGGAATTGGCTGAAAAAACACCGCGCCATTGTTTCGTACAACTCTGTCTCTTATATCGAATTGACTTTGGCGCATTGTTTCGAATTCGAAGAGTATGATAATTTTCCCTTCTCGTAGAAAACCATTCTGCATCATACATCAATCATGATACATTGATGAAGAGTTAGAGGTATTGACCTTATTCATTGATTTTCGCGATCAACCATATATGTAGATCGAACTCAGGCTGTATCGTGAATTATCAAACGTGGAGCGTATATATCGTAGATTTATCTACGTACGGGACTCAGAATCAGGGCCTCTTTCACGGAACTTCCAGCCACCATTGAGATTCTCCAACCTATAATCACTTATTTAAGATGGTCCCCAAACTACCAAGAGCGGGTTATAAAGAATCGTGGAGAAATCCAGAAACGACCAAAGTCAGCCAAACCCAGTTTCGTTCAATGGAAGTCCGAGACTCTGTCCACGACACGACCGTAACTTCCGCGAATCGCTGCACGCTCGTTAACCACGAGAGCAAAAGCCCCCGAGGACGTAACCGGGGGCGGCGTTTCGGGCTCTTCCAGGAGGCGAATTTTCCAAGGACGTGGGCGCCTCCCTGGGACCAGGAATGCCCTGGAACAGCCGCGGTTACGGCGCTTCCGACGATAAGCCGGCGCAGCGCACGGTCTGATATGAAGGAACTATCGTTACCAACTCGCAGTTCTAATTACGCGAATCCCGAAATACGGCGCGGCGGTCCTGCCTAATTATTGTATGGCACATTTCTCCGCATCTGTTGGCGACCTCTCCGGAATATTATGCGCATAATGTGTTACAGCCAGCACGGTGCAACCCCCTGGTGTAATATCAGCCGACGGAGTTTCCAAGTTGCACTAGAAAATCCCGGGAGGAATAAGACGAATTTTCCGTACACGGAAATCACGGATAATGCGAGCCATCATTGCTTCGCGATGCTTATGATAAGAGGACGATCGAATATTCTTTATGGAATCGTTAGTCTTCGTTTGAATGTTTTGTACAGAGTGTTTTACGTAGGATATATCGATGGAATGTTCGAGGTGTGGTGAAAAATCGTTGTTTATTTGCGAAGAAACATTTTGATCGGAATGCGCTTTGAAGATGCTTAACGCCATCTGGAACTTCCTGAAGTTACTGCACGAGTGTCGAGGTACCCACTGCTGTTACGTGCTTTCACGAGGTACCTTTGGAGAGGAGTGGATCTAACTTCTTGTGGGACTTACTGTCTCGCGTTCTGAAATACCGATATGTGTAAAAAGAAAACTACTGGTTTTGATGTAGAAGGGTGGATTTGTGAATTAAAATTGGAGTCGGATTACCAGTTGCATTGTTAGTCAAACTAATAAAATAGTTAAGAGAAAGAAGCGTGCGTTGTTTCGTGATGTAAGAAAAATACGATGGAACGGTTTAGAGGCTCGAAAAAATCGCATAAGTAAGATACAAACGAGCAGTTTACTTGAAATAGATCCAGGAAAGAGAAAAAAAAACTGTTTACCGGCTATTTGTGTTTCAAGTACATCGTACATTGAGTTCTAAGAAGTGCATAAGCGTTTAATCGTTAGAATTCGTGGATTTGCAAGACAAAGACTTTTCGCTTTGTATTCATGTGCCGCTGGCTCTAAATGTCGGTTGCCCTCCACGCAGTATATAAGGGGCGAATTTCGAAATTCAAATCATTCCTTGCTTGGCCAGCAAGGGAGCACCTGCTCTCCTCATTTCCTTAATTATCCATTTTTTTCTTTGTTTCTATTTTTTCGTGTTTCCACTTTCCAATCTCCTCTATTATTACTTATTTTCGCACTGATATCTAATATGCATTCATGATTTTGAATTGTTGTTTTATTTTAATGCCTATACATGCTTATTATAGTTCTCTTATTATTCACACTTGCTTTTCAGTCGATTAACTTTCAGCTTAGGTACAGAAGAATAAAGGACGGACAAGAATCATTCTTCGCAACTGCAGGCAAGTATCAACATCCCTTCCTTTCCTTATTTATCGTATTTTTGTGTGTGTATCATCCCTCCCTTAGCCCTTATACCGATTTCACTCACTTTTACTGATTCTTATACTGAATGTCGTATTGATAACCTGTTTTTCCCTTGACTAGCTTTCAGCTTTGGTACCGAAGAGAGAAGAGAGAAGAACGAAGAACGAAGAGGGAACAACGAAGATAGCATTAATTATACATTAAGACGTATGATCGAATGAGTGGACTTAGTATAAGGTGTGCTTTCCAAATTCCAAACGCGAGCAGTACAATTCTCTTTTACTTTCGTCCCTCCTTCGTTGTGCGCTCCATTTGTCGGAGCATAGAGTCCCGAATTCTATCAGGGGCCCAGGGTTGATCTTGCGGTGATCGCGGACCTCCGTCGGTTTCGAGAGGTCATGTTCAGGGGAGTGGCGTCGCAGGGTTGGCTCAGTCGCGCCTGACCAAGCGTGCGCTTCGCCTGGTTTACCACTCTCAGCCGTGGCCTCTCTCGGTCCCCGTTCGTCGAGGACCGCGAATATCCGTGAGAACCCCTGGTGCTCTTGGTAAGAATTCCTCGCGTCGCGATTTTCTCCTTCCATCTCTTGACTCGTCTCCGTTTCATCTTTTCGTCACTGCTCGTGTTTGAAAGCTGGACGAAGGACGGAATGCATCGAGTGCTCAGCGTATTCTTCTAAGACGGAATGAGTGGCTTTAGTTTAGTTAATCGCGTGCGTAGAATGGAGGGATGGGTGGGGGGTCTCCATTCGCAGCAACCTCCACGTGGTGAGACCTGGGCAATCGTTATCTTTCCCAATGCAAGACATTTCCATGTCTTGTAAATTGGGAAAGGTAACGAGCTAATGGCTGCGATTTTGTTTTGAACATATATTTTCCTTCTAAGTTTTGAGAATGATCCCTGTAAAATTGTTGTTTGGAGGAAACGTAATGTGTTATGTATAATTCCTATGTCCTAGTAGCGCTGATATCTTATTCCATTCTGCACCGATAATGTCGCATGTGACACGGAAATGGTAAGAGAAGTGAGTGGCTCTGGGATCGTGAGACTGAATAATGCATCGTGTGTTAGGTTTGTTCTATATGTTCGTCTGTGACTACTGTGTCGACCGATTGCTGTTGAAGATGCTGATAATTTCCAGTCCGTTTGTCTCTGTTGGAGGATAAGGTAGAGCAAAGTTTCGAGCTAAGGTTGGAGCTTCTCGTCTTAGATAGCATTGCTGTCGGTGGTACCACCGCAAGATACGAGCACAGAGCATTATGAAAAACTTGAAATTAATTTTAATAAATTAGTTTGTTTACCATTAAACGCCGATCGAATACGTTTCTCTTCATTTAAGAATTGTACCATGTCTTTAAATAATTTTTCCACTGTCCTTACTTAAATACCAATCGCAGGTATCATAGAGGAATTTAAAAACTAAACATTGTTCTAAACTATTGATTATCTAATTTCTCCAATTGTCTACTTGTACACTGATATTTATCCATATAATGTTTTCAAAGCTGACTAATAAATCAAATCACCTTTAAACACACACCGAAATTTGTAAGACAATGTAGTTATCGAAAATTTTTCGAAAACGTACATGGCTACGCGTATAGGATTCTTGGAAACTTTAATATACAAAGCGAATATTTCATATGTATTCGCTGGTATTTTTATCGAGCAAATATCTAAAAAATGTATCAGCAAATAATAAACGTGCTTCAATTTAGTGCAATAGCATTACACGAATTCTCTGAAAAAATTAAAAAACAAAAACCCGTGTCGGTCAACACGTTTATATGTCGCAGGTGCAGAACGGAACGAGAAAAAAAAACAGTTATAAAAATGACAAACGACCGGAACCGAAGGAGAAAAACAAGCCATGGTGTAAAGGAGAGAAAAATGGGATGACTAGCGGAGCTGAGTAGACGTAAGAAGCGGAAGGAAACGAGGGTCAATGAGGTGGATGACATAGTGAATAACGGCGCTGAAGTCACCACTGACAATTGACTCCACAGCCATAAATAAATAATATTAATTATTCACCATAATTACACAATTACAAGCTGTCGCAGCAATTTCACCCTTATCAAACATCCTTCACTTCCAAATTCTAATTCTACCGCAACAAATCATTGATCATTCTGCGCATTGGATTAAACCTTAAGTTATTATACCTTGTCTCTTCTCTCTTTTCTTCTTATCTTACATTACTCCACGTTCCTTGCGTTCATTTACGATTTGCTAAGATTATTTGTCCTAGGACTTACTGTGTAATTTATTGTACATCAGAGCTATAGTACACCCAATTCTGTTTTTACACGAACTTTTTTTACACGATTTCGATTTCACACGAATTAGAAAAAAATTTTAATCCTCTTTATACACGACTTATTTTGATTTAACACGATCGACCCAAATTCCAAGAAGAAAATTTTCCTTTACTTTTATCTCCATAACCACGACATTGAAGATACGTTTTTACACGACTTTTGTTTACATTTATTTTTGGGGAACGTGTCTGTCCTGTAAAAACAGTATTAGGCGTATACATATCGCATGAAGAAACCAGAGTTGACGCGCGAGATTCGCACTCGAGTCTCCCTCGAGGAAGTCCCAGCTTCTCTCCACTATCTCCACAACATTCCTTCTTCCGCGTAACCACCGCCACGCGTTCACTTCGATGCGTGCGATGGGCGCCGTTTCCCTTCGCGTGATCCTGAAATTCCATCGAGCGGCCACGCCCGCGATAAATCCACGCTCCGATGCAAAGAATTCCCATTTCCTTCCTCCCCGATCTCCACGAACTGTCGCCTTTCCTCGCGTTTCGCTATTATCGGCCCTTGCCAGCGGCCGCCTTCTCCTTTCCAGGCCCATTGTTCGGCCAGCGGGACTTTTATCCGATAGGCTAATAAACACACGGCATTTACAGGCGCCCTGCAAAATTTATGTATCCCGGAGCAGCGCTTTACGCATTCCAGGTGCTGCTTAACGCCCCGCGCCGGCGAAGGCCAATTAGAACGCCTTCGTATCGTTAATCATACGGCCGCTGGAGTTCAAGGTAAGCACCGGTTAATCGTGGGTGCGGTGAGGGCGATTTCAAAATTCAATTGTCCGGCCCGCCTTACAAACTCTTATGCAAATCTGCTTTCTCCCTAAATCCTGGCCGTCGACGTGTCGCCATTCAAGCCGAGAAAAACGAAACTCACCGTTTCTTTTTACGCTCACGCCTTTTCGCCAATCTAGCCGAACGATCGTGATCGCGGGGACATTTCGTTTCATTGCGAGCAAAGCCTATCGATACATAAATCACGTCCGGTTATGACGTTTATGTTATTCTCAAGTGCGATTAACATAATCCCAATTGTCATCGGCGTCTAGGCGCTCTTTCGCAATTCTCCTAGGAAGCTGGACGATATCCTTATTGATGATCGTCGAGAGTATCGAGATCGGGGAGAAACTGGTCTCCTCCGTTGAGAGACGAATGGGATTTTCGTTCAGGCCTCTGTTTAGAGATGGAAACTGGATTTCTGTGTTCTAAGACACTGGCGCCAGAGCGAAGGTGCGACTCGTTCGAAAGGAGCAGGACGAGGGCAGCGCGCCAGATGTCCGAGGTGCAAAGAGAAATAAAGACAGGCGGTGGGTCGAGTGGACGGATTATGTAAGGCTTGGTGCCAAAAAAAGCAGGGTTTCTCGGCACTTTCGCGTCCGTCGGGACTTTTTTCGAGAGGTCCTCGGTCGTTCCTCTTCTCGAGGCTCCTCTAACGGCCGTCCTCTCACTCCTGGCACCGCTACGCGGCCTTCCAAGGACCGAGGAATCCCGAATAAGCTGTTACGGTGATCTCGTTGGCGGCCTTCGAAAAGTGGATCGTCGAGGAATTTCGAAATCGCCCAAAAATTACGCACGGCCTCTTGCGCAACGCCCCTCCGCGACTTCCAGTGGCTGACTGAAGGAAACGATAGGGATACGAGATTCCAAATCCAAGAATCTGATCTTTCGAACATGCTTCTTGAATATTTTCGATATAATCTGGATAACAATATCAAGTATACAACTTTGCTTCCACTGGTCTCTTTCCAAAGTTCGGGACTTTATTTAAAAAAAATATATATATATATAATTATAATATATAATTAGAATTAGAAATAAAAACTATATATAATTAGAATTATAAAGTTATACATTCATAATTCGAAGTCCATCGTCAAAGCGACAGCTTTAAACAAAAGTGGCACGAGGTTCGAAATTCGAGTGCTTATTAATCTTAATATCAAGGGGAAAAGGGTCGATAAAACCATGCTGGATGTCGCACTCCAGATCAATGATATGCGCCCACGCAAGTCCTTTGATCCAATATATTTGACAGTGACGTGGATAACGAAGCCGATCGAAGGCCCATTGACGCGCTAGAATAACGTTTGATCGACTCAGGTTCTTATAACAGGCTTATTTACGTTTGATCAAGGCTCTATTAATACCAGGTACAGTGTCAAATGCTTAATGAGAGCCGCTCCTGTGCGTCGATTACGCAGAAATAATCCGTCGAACGCTTCGAGCGGCGCGATGCCCGTGAGATCGATCACGGATCTCGAGCTGGTTGCAAAACAGGAACGAGATCTGCTCGATATTAGAAGGAAAAAGAGCGCGGCGGGGTATGCGGCGAGAAACGAGTGGGAGAACTTGCGACAGTCACATATCCGCGTGGCACTTACCCGACATTTGTCTGTATGAACGATAAAAGGAAGTGGTCTCCGGCACCGCGTGTCTATATTATTACGCCCCTCGGTGCGGTTCTCCTACGAATACGAAGGAGAGAGCGACGCTCGCTCGATCTTTTTCCCCGACTCCGACGTTTCTTCCAAAACTCAAGGTTTTCTCAATGAATTTAATCCGTTTTCCGCGCCTGGAATATTTGGGAGATAGAAAGGAAATAGGTACCAGCATTGTCGAAGCCTTGTCGAGATTCCGCGCTTTATTAAAGCGCTTCTGTGTCCATCAAATGGAGACTTGTGAGGTATGTCGGTGGTTTTGGGAATGTGAAGACTTCTATGTCCTTTCATGAAATTGTTTCTCAATTTTAAAGTGATCTTAGTTCGATATTACATGCGTGAAACAAAGTTTTCTATACTCGTAATGGATATACATGATTATATGTAATGTATATAAAAGAGAATAATAGTAGATACTTATGCAAGAATTATCCGATCTTAATACTTTGCCCCGTAATTAAATAACAAGAACGCGTAATTAAATAAGGAGCTTACGCACGAAACACAATGTGCCCTGTCGAGGAATACGAAGAAACTAATAATTCGCCATTGCGCGTGATAACCTTCGAGTACTTTCGAGTATTCGCAGATACGGTCACTACTGGCCGGCGATAAAATTGCGACAGAGCGAAGTTAATGTTATGCAGCGTCCATGGGTAATATCGCATTGTCCTGCCGGCCAGTCCTGGCGCGTATGCCGCGAATATCCGCCCGGTTACGCACCGAAATTGTGTAACGATCCATAACCCTAACGATCATCGATCCATCCTCGACTACCTTAAATCGAGTTTTATCGCTTCAGCACCGCCAGGGCCCGCGCCCCTCATTACGCACCGCTGGGATAAGCGTTTCAGCACACGCGCGCGCTCCTCATAATTTCGATTTCGTGCGCAACATATTACGCCTTTAAACACACCGTATTAGCCGTAGATTACACGTCGAATTGCACAAGGAGGAACATCGTGATCACTTTATGCGAAAGCCACCGCCGTGTCTCCGTATTTAACCGCTGTTTCCGAAGCTTTTAATTCGAAGCGGCCAACTTTCGGCGGAGAATCGTCGCAATTAGCGAGGAGCGAGGAGGAGCGAGAGTAATTTCGCCACTGACCATCCCGAGCCTAAAATTCCTCGGCGTTTCGCGGGCTCTCGGTATCTCGGGACTTTCGCAAGCCGCCAAGATGAATGACAATCTCGCCCCGCCACGGTTCGTCAGGTCGGCCGGCCCGCGAAAGAGTCACATACTAATAACTGGAGCAAAGAGTTGTGTAAGCCGGTGGGTGGCCGCCTTTCTCTGCCGCTGCCAGCTTTAATGCGATAACCGTATGCGAGAACACCGTTTTCTAGACTTACCCGTGGATCGAGATCCAAAGAGGGCGAGGATTTTATACGCGGTTGCGCCGCTATTGGACTCGAAACGCGAGATGCAGGGTGCAGGTATGGGAATAAATGAAGGAACGATGATGGTTTGGCTGGATGAACGATAAGCTGCGCGAATTGTTTAATAAACGTTCTTTAATATCTTCATACAAGGTTTGCGCATCGTTTATTTTTTATGTATAGTGTGCGAGCATTTGTTTTCAAACCTTTATTAGTAACTGATACGAGGCATGGCAGTGGGCATCGAAATTTATACCTGAATTTTTCCTGAATAGATTCATTAGTTGTGGTCTTTACAAAGCAGCCTATTCGCGCGGGTATAATCTTTTAATTTTACATCTGATCTCATCAAAGTAGTTATCGCGTGGGGACAATTTTTAGTGAGTAATTTGCGCCTCGATAATTAAGGGATAAGTGGTAATAGTTAAAATTGAAAATTAAATAGATATGAAAATTTAAGAAATCGAAGATGGTGAGTGAGCCGGAGATACTGGAAAAGGGACATCGAACTTTTTCCTAAATAAACACCGACTACCTGCTATATATACACATAGATATAAATATCTATTATAAATAAATATATACGAAAATCGCGAAAGAGGAACAAGTCGTGAAAAGCGCCTACCAAGTGGGTCATTTCCAGCGACATCCTTCCCTCGTGGCCTTCGATCTTCCGCAAGAAAGAAAAAAAAACCAGGCAATCCTCGGGTTATTCCACGGACGATGCTCGGGTGCTTCAATTAACTGAAAATATTACTTCTCCGTCATCGATCGAAGTCTGCCCGCGACAGTTGTGGAATACCAGGGCGCGTAACGTATTTAATTGTTCTCCTTCTCCAGAAAGGAATTCGTCCGCGTTTCGCTGCCATCGCCGATCGACTGGAATTGACAGAAAGCCCCGCCGTTCTGTTCTGGAATTGAATCCGAGCGGCGGAACAGGAGGTAACGAGCGAATTGTCGCGAAGGCCATCCAGCTCACTTTTCCCTCGTGCTTTTCTCAGCTGATCCCGCCGGAGCGTGGCTGGATTCTCGCTGTCCCCTTCCCTCCTTCCCCCCTCTCGCTCGCATCGTTCGCCATCGACGTCCGAGCAATTGCGCCCGAAGACCATAATAATTAAGAGCGCTTCTCACCTTTCGTCGGCTCCGATTCACTGCCAGAACGAAAAGCGCGAGGAAAAGGATTCCTCGACATTGGTAAACTGGCTTTCGATCGTGCATCCGAACTCGATCTCCTTTGCGATAGGATCCATCATCGAATTGCGGTATTTTCGTGAAGCCTCCCTATTGTTATGTGATTTTCGTAAGCCTCTTAAGAAATGTAATCCGTAAATTCAGTCTGTGGGTTAAAAATTATTCGATGGGATTAACGCGTCTTTACCTCTTGCGACGAGATTCTTGTCGTAACCGCGAGAAGATTTCGAGAGCTTCGTCGAGGAAATATTAACGCGGTACATTGCGTTGCACTGATATGATTTAAAATGAAGGGGGTAGAGACTTTTTTTTTGTAAAAGAGAATACTAAACGTAAAACTATTCTGCTCTTTGCTCATATAAAAATATCAGATAAATAATACGTAACCAACTTAAAAGAAAGGATATATCGACGTTTTACCAAATAATTTTACTTTCTCACGAGACGAAGTATACGTCTTAATTATATAACGTCTCTCAAATAATAAATAACAATATTCACGACGATTGGCAGCACCATCGATCTATAATATCAAATCAAACCCCTTGCAAGTTGTGTAATTTGTAGATATAATTCAGCTTATAAAGGATTAAATATCCCTGCGCGTGCCGGAAATTAATTCGCATTATGAATTAATTCCTATTATCGAAATGAGTTCCTTTCGCGGATAGATTACGTATCGATTAAAGCGCAATAACGAAGGTCCGTCGAACGGCACGAGTCGGCATATTGATTTCCTTCCGCGAGGAGCGATTCGAGAAAGAGCGATTCGATTTTCCATCGGAGATACTGGTAGCGCGATACAATCGGGAGGTAAGAAAGGACCGCTCTGATTTAACGCGCTTACCACGCCCACGCATTATCGTACATCATAATTGATGATTTCGTTAGCATGCTTCAGGGCCGAACTAGATCTATCGGCTCCGATCGGCTTCGATCTCGATATCGATTTCTAAGTACGCTCGCCGCGCTGCTCGACGTTTCAAAAGCCACGCGGGTTTAGTAGACATTGGGCACGTAACGACGTCTTAATTCTCGTTTCGCAAATTGGGGTTACAAATTTTTCGTTTAACCTCGGACATTGAGCTAAGTCACGCATACGGCTTCGCGCGCGTTTTGTGATCTTAATAAGACAAAGGAGATGTGATATTCTTACGAAAATTGAGTATAAACTCGGCAGTTGGTTGCGCACTTCGGCCATTTCACGTAATGACAATGTTAAAGAAACGAAGTGATACGCACTTATTACATAAATGCAATATCTTGGGGGTTTGGCAATTTTTTTGCTACAGGGAGAAAGTCAGAGGTACGTGGAACTGTTTTATCCCTGATTTGGCATTTGCGTAAAACAGGATGTTTCGAGTTGATTAATCGTGCCGGCAAATGCCGAAAGTCAAAGGGGCGAGTGAGCAGAGTTTGAAAAACAACATAAGAGAAGAGATAATAATGTATTAAAAAATAATATCTAAATATTAATAATAAAAAAATAATATCATACAAACATAAAAAAGAGGTAATAAAATCATAAAAAGACCGCTGTTTGAATTGCGATCAGTAAAATGCTACCAACCGATAATCTTCCATCCTCTTATCGACTAACATTATTATCGACCAATCGAGTGTCATTGCTCCTGATATAAGTCGAATCCTATCAAACCGTCGAGAGTATTCGATCCAAGACGTCGATCCATTCGTCCAGCTTCCTCCATCCTCCTTCCTTCTTTTCAGCCCAATTCCCAATTCCTCGTCCTTTTCCCCGAATCTCCACGGAGCGATTATTAAAGCCCTGGAAAGTGAGCGTGCAATTTCGGCAATGCCCATCGAACGTGAAGTTAATGCCAGGCATTTCGTGCGACCCTGCCGTGAACTTTGGCTCCGCACCGCTGGACCACGTTGGCACACACCACCGGGTTTTCTACTTTTTTCCACTCGATCGATTACTCCAGCAAGCCGTAAATGTCAATTCCAGGCGATGCGTGTATGCTCTACGTAACACTCGCAATAAGTACAGTCATCATCCTGCCGATATCCTATTCGCGTGGCAAAAAAAAAGCTTTCTTCGCGTATTAACCTATTGCTAATCCCTCATTATCGAAGATACGTTTCAGGCTCGCCTCGGCTCGATCCTTATGAATATCACCTTACATTACTATATTTCATCGAGACGCCGAGAAACGGAGTATATTCTCGCTTAAACGTTCTATTTAAACACGAGAGCACTAAGGTTTTCGTAATATAGTATACCTAAAACCACGCTTCCCGATTCACAAATAACCCTCTATGGATCCCTGTTACTTTCAGGTCACGTGCCAATATATGTACATTTCACCAAATAACTCTACTTTTTCAGAAAAAAAACGTATACTTCGTAACACTATAACCAGCAGCAAATTTCTCGCCATATTTAGAACATCACGGGTATCTTTAAAAAAGAGGAGAGTAAATGGGAATATCGGTAAATCAAAATAATCATCTAAATACTGCATGAATATCAATTTTCTTAAAAAAAAAAGAGAAAAAGGGAGCGTAATAATACTCAAACCACCATCAAGCTCCACCATAAATTTTCTAAAAAAAAAACAAAAAAAAAGAAGCATAATAATTTCCCGATCCCCGGATACATCATTGGCGTGCATTCTCCAATTGCACCTCAAAATCCATTTTATTTCGCCTCCCGGTATCCTTGGGTCCGATATCCCTTCCATTCTGACAGCGACAGTGCGAGCAGGACGGCGTCGTTGGCGGCGCGAAGGAGCGAGGGAGAGGGGAGGTTACCAGGCGCTACACAGTGCGAGAGAGGGAAGAACGGATTTCGTGGCAACAGGAGGGATAAGAAACCCATGCACGTACCCGGTTACCAGCGGTACGACGACTTTAGTCCGGCGGTCGCTTCCACGGAGCGAGGTTGACAGATACCGAAGTGAGTCCTGGATCGCGCGAACTCCCGACTCGGCGGCGGCTTAATGAGTGGCCCGTGAAAGGAATCCTAGAGTGCTTCGTTCGAATTAACTTGTCGCGAGCAGACGATACCTCATCATCCCTCTCTCGGCTCGGCTATTTTTCCAAGGATAACACCCTCGATATAAAAAGAGAGAGAGAGAGAGAGAGAGAGAGAGAGACAACCCCCTCGCGCGCTTTCCCCTTCACATTGACAAGCATCGAATGACAGAGAGAAACGTATGCGCGATGATCCCTCCGCCCTTTAAGCCCCGCGTATTTAAGCTCTCTCGAAGTATCCAAGTACACCTCGAATAATATATTCAACGAGGAACGTCATTTTCCATCGTACGCGCCTCTAATCCTTAGATCCAGATCATTCTAGGCGCGTGCCCAGATAAGGTTCGATTCGTGGTATTTGGCGAAACGTGAAATTAACGGAGTATCCTCGCGAGCTTTCGCGGCACGTGGCGATTTTCGCCTGAGGTCCCGTGACTCGAAGAAATCGTCGGCGTGTGCTGTGCAATCACGGTTATTTTCGTGTCAGGAGGGGGAGGAGGAGAAAGGAGAGAGAGATAAAGAGAGAGAGAGAGAGAGAGAGAGAGAGAGAGAGAGAGAGAGAGAGAGAGAGAAACGGAGGAGGGGATTAAAGTGAATATCGGTGACGATTTTCGGTCCCAAGGATCCTGGTGGATATCGTCGAAAGGAAGACCGGATAAGCGCGGCTATTCGAATGCACGGTGGGATGCAGGGTCGATGATCGATCGACGGCATCGAGGATGAGAGACTCACGTGTCAGGACAGAATGAGCCGTGGTTATTGTGAGGAAGATACGTGCGTTAACATGCGCGAGAACCAGTGCGAGTCCCGGGACCGATAGCTCGTCCTAACTTAGGGCCACAGTGAAGATCCGAGTGACACCAGGCCGAGGAACATCGCCGATCGAAGATCGAAGGCTCGTCGGTTGGATATTCGCAGGTTGTAGATTGGAAATCTCAGGTGAGTCGTTTGGAACCTGAGCTCCTTGGTCCGTTAAGCCGGTTTTTGCGAGGTGCATTGTCCCTGCTTTACTATATTATTATTATATAATAATATTATATATATATATAACTTTGAAGTAAATAGAGTAAATATATAACTTTATATAACTCTATATAATTCTGGTTCAATGTGAAATTGAACTTGAAGTAAATATAGTAAATATATAACTTTGAAGTGAATGTACTAAATATATAATATATATATACAACTTCGAAGTACTCTTACAAAAGCTCGAATTTAATGGAAACACGAATCGTTCGCGTGTATAACGTACATCGTTGACACTTGTTTTCGCGAACTTAGAGAAAACCAATAAAGGACAAGTATTCTCTTTACGAAGCACATACCGATAATCCTGATTAAAGCGCGTAATGACGTTCGCTGATCGACGAATTCGATGAATTCGATCCTATGAAACGATCTTGAGCATTTAGCGGAAACTTTTGCAACATTGCTTCCGATCGAGTTGCTGCCGTGAGGTACGCGTTATTTATCCGGCTGAGCCTATGTCGCGAGGAAATCAGCGCGAGGAACGTAATGGACAGAGGGGCGTCAATTGGCGATAATTTACGATCGCAATTATATATCGGTACGCGAAGAAAAGTACCGGTTGATGTATAGCGGATTTACCCCGGCGGGTTTTCCACGATGCGTGATCTCCATAAAACGGTTTTTAGCACCGATGGTTAGGCGAACCACCTGTTGCGCAAGGCACGCTGATTGGCAGTAAGGAATCTTTATTTTTATACGGCGCAGTGCAACACGAAGGAAATAACCCCGTTGGTAATCGACGATTTTGAGAAGGATACAATCCTGGAACGGATAAAACGGTTTAAAGTTTAAAGCAACGAACGGTTCTTCGATCGGTCTTTATAAGTGCGTGCACCGAGAATGAAGAAAGTGTAATGGTAACGCTCAATTTGTATTCCACCTCGTGCAATCTACCTTTCAGATAAAATAATTTCTCTTTTCTATATGCATTCGATTCTCCCGAAACACCGTGGATTTGATAAATATATCGTGCTCGGTGTTATCCTTCGCACTTCAAAGGTGATTTCGCAAGGTACGCCAGCTGATCGATTATCGATCGATTATATAATGTATAATATAATGTATAATGGAATATCGAGCGCTGAATCTGAGAAGCGATTTCGTATAAACGCGAGATCCATCGATCGTTTGGCGTATCCCCTCGATTCATTACAACACTCGGCCGAGTTTTGATACGGCCACGATAAAAGAAACAGTACGTATTGCTTTGATTCACGATTACTCGCCAAGAAGTGAAATGAAACTCTTAGATTTCTCGCTGTTAGATAATGGAGCGCGAGTGCTTTCTTGTATCCAGTGCGCCGCGAGAAGTGCGATCGCGATCGTCGATCATATAAAATACACGCGGCGTAGCTGTAATTAATGAATTAACCATGGCCCACAAGTAACCTCAGCTCGCCATACAATAACATTGGTCAAGCTGGAGGGACGATTTTTCTCTAATCCTTCCGATACACCACCGACATTCTTCGATCGATCTTTACAATCAAGATTACATCGAAGCACGAATAATCCCATTTATTCCAACTTTATTTTATTTAAACTCAATTCATTTAACACCAGACATCATTACTCCCAATGACTTTTCGCTTGAAATTATATATATCTCGATAAAACTGGTCGCCTTTCCAGATATATATTTATTTACTTAAAACTTAACTTTTGGTTATAAACTAAACTACTAAACTGTCATACTAAACAACGCTATGTTGACTTACACGTTCCATACTGTCGTATCGCTCGATAAGAAACGTTTTATTACCATCGTTTACTCGCTTTTATCAGAGCCGCAGCAGAGGCCGAAGATGGCATATCGAGCCCATAACATAAACCGCATTGTTCTCCGCTTCGGTTTGTCGCCGTTACATTAAACTCAATAATTTATTGTTTTCCCCGTGAATGGTACCTCCGTTTCTTCCATGGACCACACTCGCAGAACCGGTTTAAATCGTGGCCCGACTACTGGATATCGGAAGATCCGCTTTGGAGACTGTCTCGTCCGGTGAAAACAGTTTCACGCAGTCGTGGCATTGCTCCGCCAGCGACTTTGCTCTTGAGTAATGCTTTCTTCCTCAAAATACCCGTAACCATATCTAGGACTCGACCCTCTAATCTATGACCCTTGCGTCACTGTCTCTTCGACAATCACAATCCCCCCCCCCCTCCCCGGTTTCCTTCGGTTACATCGACCGAAACACCTTTCGAATACGTAATTCTCAGTAGCTATGACTGTTTAAACCGGCTTTTAATACTAAGTTTAAGGCGAGATATTACCGATGCACGTCATGCACCTTGCTTCCTATCTTTTTCTGCGCGTTTTCATAGCGCGATGGGGACCATCGCTGGTTAGTCGCAGGTTTCTGTCCTCCGCGAGAAAGATGCGCGATGACGAAGAATACGGATAATGGGATGCATCGAAATATTCGAAGCTGAAGCTGTTTAGTATTTAAAACGAATTACTTAATTATATTTGCTGTCGTCTCCATAGTATCGTATACATTGAATAGACTCGTGGCAAAGTAAAATAAGGAGGCATGTTAACTTCTGAAGCTCCTCTTGCTCGAAATATTATAAATAATGAATCATGAGACTTGTTGCTCTCTTAGACAACGAATACATTAATTACTTAAACCAAAATAACCTTGGAAATTATAAAGAAATCCTCATTTCGTTAGCCTATACCTCGACTCTCTCTCTCTCTCTCTCTCTCTCTCTCTCTCTCTCTCTCTCTCTCTGTTTACACGTTCCAAGCGAGACGGTTTGGGCCGCATTCGCGATTATTAAATTTTCATCACTCGCTCCTAGGAAACGAAGCAGACAGGTCGTTGCACCCCTCCGCGCCTATATAGCTCAGAGTTCTGCGCAGAAATTATAAGGCACCGCACTTTCTTCGCATTCAAAGCTCCGCGTTACGTGTCGCAAATGCGAAACGAAAAGCGGCAGTGCATTTTCCGTAGGCGTGTAATGCCCGGCACGTGTGCGAATGAAAGCGGCTAAGGCGCTGCTGCTCCAGGAAACGCTGGATTCGATCTGAGAATCGGTAAACAACCTTAAGTGGATCAAAGTAAACGAGGAAATGCTCGTCTTTCGCTCTTCCACCGGGAGGCCAGGCCTCGGAAGCGATTTGTTTGCGGGAGAGTGCCGGAAGCGTTTCTCTAAATCGTGCCAGAATATCGATCCTTCCTTACGTTCGAATATGCGCCAGCGATTTCTAGAATTCGAAACTGGATCTCCGCTCCTCTGACTCATGGGTATTCCTGAAATTGCTAAAAGCTGCTCCCAATAATCCGGTTGGACGATTACTTAACATCGTTTTCACGTTGTTCGAGGTAGCTCGAGAATTGATTGGCCTTGATGCGTTCTTGTGCATTTTCATTATGCGACCAGGTTAACCGAGGAATTTCGAGTTTATCCGATGTTTAATGTCGTAATATTAATCTTGGGATTATCTGCCGAGCAGCGGGTGGTTTTATTCGCCTTCCTCGAGCTATGATCTCGCGTACGAACGTTTTGAGGGAGCTTGGGCGTATAATCGTGCGCGCTTATCGAAAATGAAAGCTAACTGGGTGCTCACTTGTCCAACAACTATCGCCGCTTCTGGGTTCTGGTCGTCTTATTGGAAATCCGCATTGACCGACCACCGTCGGCCGTATCTACTTGTCTAGGCGATAGGTGAACTCCCCCCGCCACGATCCAGAACCTAAATAGACTTTATGTAATACTCAAGACGCATGCCTTTATGCATTCCTGTTTCTTTCCAAGCAAATTCTTTAACTCGACACCGCAATTTACGGAAAAACCTCTCTCATCGCTGGCACAGGAATCTTTTCTTCCAACGTTTTCTTATAATCCGTTAGGACTCGTCTTTTGGTTATATTTTCCCTTCTTCTTGTATCTCTTATAACACTTTTCTTTTTGATAGATCCTATTAATTAAATACCGGTTTGTACATCGAATGACGACACAATATCTGAATTAACGTTAAAAGATCTTAACGCTACTTTTCAGATATATTTAAGTATAACAAATATATACTTAAAGAAAAATAGAGGAAGATAACAATATCGATGGATTAACATATTCTTCCATAGGCTACAACGAAGTCATAGAAAATCTAAGAAAAATCCTCTCAAAGTTTTACAATTTTTAAAGAAATAACCCAGAAGAAAGAGACCTGTCTTATTCTCTCTTCTCGCGCTTTGTCCAGCCCCTCTTAGATAACACCTTGAAAATAGTCCGCCTGGATTATCCTGGTCCCGAAATCCGGAAGCGATCGAGTGGATATCGATTACCTTCTCGGAGCATGAATCGACGTGTATCGGTTGCACGCTCGATCCGGAAGGGGCTTCGAGTTTCAGGAAAAATCTATGCCCAGGACAAAGCTTTTCACCGGGATTCAGAGCGGTTCGATGGCTCTTCGAAGGGAGCAAAGAAACGATGCTCCGTCGGGAGATCCTTTTGCTACTCGCTCTCCCCACGATGCTTCTCCAAGTCTAGAAAAGACCTGGCTGTGCCTTTTTTCGCATTCTATCGCCCGAGGTGCGCGATCGACAGCACTGGAACGATAATCGATACCGCATTACGCAAGAAGGCTTTTACGGCGTTGCCCACGCGCGAAATGCATTGTGAGACTTTCTCGAATGTGTCGTATTACGGAAAGACCGCGAATTGTCCCGTTGCCTGCAATTTTCCACCGTTTTAAATCCATGATTCAGTGGCGCTCGTGCTTCTCGTGGCTCTGCGAACCGCGCGTCCCTTGGAACAATACTGCTGAATGAACGGCGGTTTCTATTTGCCTTATTATACTTAGCTTCCTCTCTTCGAGGTCCTGATCGAAAGGCTGAGGAGCGGGAGGTAAGGGTGTCAGGAAATGAATAAAACATGAGGAGCAAGGACGGTATACTTTTGAATGTGTGAAACGATGGTCGATGTTAAATCAATGCTGAGTCCTTTGTGGGGAATTTAGTACACGTGAATCCTCGTCTGAACCTTTTTCTCTTAATAAGATTGGTTTTCGAAATATTATATGGCTGATAAGGTGGTATCCATTCTCCTCGAGAATGTACTCGGGTCGTAACCGCGGTCGTATAGGTGTAGCACGAGGGACCATATGGCGCGCAAGGAAACGATGATCGCGAAACAGTGTCAATACCTTTATTATTTTTTATCGATGCGACACGAAACGAGGTTAAATGTCGATCTTCGAAGATTTTATTTAATCCTTCTCTTAAGTTGGCGACTAAGTAATTACGGATTTTAATGATAAACGACTTCGGTTAAATTGTTTGATACATGGGGGTATTAACAAGGTCATACTCATCATTGTTTGACACTTCATATTTCTATCGTCGTGCAATAAAAAAAAATCCTAACCATATTCCATTCAAACTAAAATAATCCAAATAAAATAATCTAATAATCAACAATACTCAAATAAGACAGAAATAAAAATGATCTATCTAAAAATAAAATAACCCTCGTATTCGATAATAAAAATCGTAAAAATATCTCATTCCATGCGAAAGTTCTCTTTCATCCTCGCACATAAATCCGCTATAACTTCGCACCTAACGTAATAATAACAAAATCACTCCGATACAGACCGTGTTTCCCGACGTTATCAGCCAATACACGTAACGTGTCCATCATACGTCAGGATACCGATTCCTTATTTCGGCCAAATGGATCAATCGCCAAAAGAGCCTGGGAGTAACTGCGCGCATTCTCGAACGAGGGAAAGTATCGATGATTAAAGCTGCATTACGCAGGAGCGAGGCTGGCCCTTGTTATCGCGAGGGTCCTTCGACGCGCGCATTCGCTCGTGCAACGCGTAACGGTATGAACACATACGTGCGGTATATTTAATTCCTCAGCTAGGTGCATTCGTAACGGTGCACGAGCGGTATATAATCAGGTATACGGAGTGTGTCGATTTAATCTTCGCTTTAGTCGACTTCCTCGGTACCTTCACTTTTCGTCTCGTTCGCCAAGAACCTTCTCCTGTAATTCCTCGCGCACCTAGCCATAGTATATATTTAGTACAGTATTATATATATAGCGTACACACACGCGCAACTAGTGGAATGGAATTCGATGATCCTCCTTTCGATTATAATCGAGCCTCAGGAACGTTACCATGCTCCTTTTATATAAAGAGAACACTTTTTATATTCTCGAATCTGCACTCGAACCTCTCGTAATATTTATGCTACCCCTAAGGATCGCTAATGTCGCAAGGAACAATATGTACGATTAAGTAATCGAGATAGAATCGAATAGCTTCGTTAGGTTTCTATTATATCTTCAGGCTCATCGAATTTCCGGCTGGACATTCAGTGTATAAAGACGTCTGTATAATCCTCGGCGCTAATAGCCGCCATTCGATCGATCCTTCGCGATTCGAGGAGGAGCGCATTAATGGCGCATTCTATGGACGCCTTTGAGGTCCCGATAATACGCGCCTTTATCCACGTGCGGAGAATACATTTTCCCTTCCCCGATTTCGAACGGTTTCTCAATCGCTCTCGCTGATCGATCGATGCCCATTGATTCCGATACACTTGGACGGCACGTTGATAAGAGTGACAGGCGCATTAAATACACCGACGCTTTCTTCGAACGATCGTAGGTATTTCTTTTTCGATATCCTCCACGGTTGAGTCAGGGATCAGGAATTGCCTCCTCTATCAAGGATCAGGGGCAAGTATTCTATTTGTCTCTCGATCGCTATCGAGTCAAACGACGTCTTAGCTGAGTATGGAGTGCTTCGATGGCCTACATAATTAAAAAACAGCAATAAAAGATTGCTAGAGTTATGGTGGTGTAGTGGATGGAAGCTGAGATTTCCACGCGGGAGATTTAGGTTCGAATCACTGATGGTTTTTTTATGTGATATTTATACCATAACTCTGGTGGTTCGAAACCCATTTTAAACAGTAGTAGGTCCTAGGTCAAATGACCTTAGCATTCAGTGTCAAAAAAAAATTTTTTAGAATCCTAAAATAAAAATCTAATTTCTAAAAATCTAAAATAAAAAAAAATCTACGATAATATAGATGATTATCTTGTTTAAAATAAGAAATCTTTCTATATCGAAGATCGTGTATCTATATAAGGTAATTATCATTGCTACGTGTCGGAAAAAAAATGATGGACAATCATAGAAAATACGTCCTCAATTCTTCTAAATCACGATCGACCAGTCATTTTCATTGGTTCAGTGGTACTAATGTTAAACATGGAATTCCGTAATTTCAAATTTCTCGCGGATTATTGCGCGCTTCCATTACTTGTCAGTGCTAGCTTCCATTAACGATTAGTGTCGCCGATTTCTCAACGACGATAATCGCCAATAAGGACACCGACGGTAGTAAAAGAGTTTCGAATCGTCCGGTGGGCGTCGCCGCTTTGGAGAAAAGAGATGTGCGCAAGCTGAAAATCGTGGCTAATGTGTCGGCTTACATCAGATTACGTGGGCGTCCGATAACAAAGCGCGAAGGAAGGAAATGGTCTCTCGACTGGTTAACCCTTTGACCGCAAAAGGAGTACATATACGCGCCCTGGCAGATTTATCAATACGCTCGAAAGGCACCAAGTTGCTCTCGCCCCAACGCATTTACCGCTTTATTAAAGTAACTCGGCGTGGAATTGATCGTCTTACGTAATCCAGCGACTACAAATAGCCGAATAACAATCTATTGTGTCTTATTGAAAGACACTTTACGAGGGCATATTTTAACTGGAATTCTAAGGAAAAACTGAAGCTTGAATACGTAGAACTCTACGAGAATGTGGAATGAGATATCGACGTGAAGAATGTGGTACTACTAACTCCTAGCTACTAACTTCGAGTCCTTCCTCTTAGTATATAATTACATTCATGTACCTTTGAAAAGTCGCGATTAATAAACGAATATCGCTTTATATCTAACGATGACTCCTCGCGAAAGTGCATCGCTGTTAAGGAACTCGATATAATAATCTATATAAAAAAAATGTCAGATAATAAAAAATTCTTAGCCTTACCAGCACCGTATTCTCCACTCACCTGTCCAGATTAAACTTTGTATAATCTGCACAAATTATTTTAAAGCGTACAAATTTTTAATTAAAAACTACGATGCTAAACACACGATTACAAAACATATGATTTATAATTATCGACGAGCGAGAAATCTAGACGTACATGCGCATCGCGCAATTAAAATTCGCCAAGAATAAGATCGTCGTTTCGAGCGAGATTCGTCAAACCGCTGGAATTATCGTCGGTCGAAGGAGAAACTTGGCTGCGGCGTTTTGCTTAAGTCCGCAGAGCGGACTTTCCAGGTTTCGGGCTTCCCAAGTCCGCAAAAACCGGAGGCGGCATATCGAATCGGTTATCGCCGAGCGGAGAACGTTTAGCGACGTGAGCGTATATTGGCACGTCGACATGTCCAAGCGCGATCAGCACAATATTTCAGCGGGCGACGCTAAATATGATCCGATTTGATCGGCCAACCATAAAACCGCTCGCATTCCTCTAAATGGTCTTTAATCCTTTCGCGACTTTTTCCCGGGGATTATTTAAAGCAGCGGTGGCTCGGTCTTACTTAACGTCCTGTTTCCAACTTGGCGATACCTCTTTTTATCCCGGTTATACTCCGCGATCTACAATGTTGCCGAGCACAAAAAGGGTAATGTCGTTGCGCCCTTGTGTGATTTTCACGAGTTAAGGGGAATATCGAAGGTATATACAGAATAATGTAGACGTCCCTGACACACTTGGTTCATGGTAATTCTATTGCTGTACTTATTGTTTAAATATTCCTTAATATATAGCCCCCCAAAATTCACGCGAGATTCGAAAATTTCAATAAAAGAGCGCGTGTGTGATGGAAAAATCGTGAAGGCCATTTACTCTATATGTTATCCCATATATAACTCTTCTCGATGAATCGATACGATATTTACTATTTTCAACATATTTAATTATCATACAAACCTGAGTGTTTTTCTATCAAAATGACTTTCGCGCCTGATTTTTGGGGCACCAATTATACACCAAAGACGATCGTTGGGGAAATGAGGGGAGCGATTGAAGATCAAGAATTTTCGATGTAAGGCGAGAGGCGCTATTACGCGCCAATCTGGTTGTACACAGCAGCGCCCCGTTAAATCCTCGAGGCTAAGTGGATATAATATACCGTGACATAATATCTCCTCGCGTTCTATCCAGCGGGATTAGGTAAAATATGTGTATCCTGTCGTAACGAAGAAATCGGCAAATTTTACGGAGAGGCTAACTCAAGAGCGCTGGGACGTTTCACAAGTATTTTGCAATTTCAGTTACCTATTAAAAGCCGGCGTAAAATGTGCCCGACGGAAATTCCAGGGCTCGCAGACATTCCTTTACGTTCCCCTAATCGGCCCATCGGCATAACTCACTCGGTTTCCCTGGCATAATTAGCCCGCTCGAAAAATTGCTACCGCGGGTCGTTCGAAGGGATTTTGAAAGGTGAAGGAAGCCAATGTCCGAGGAGGTGGTCACTCGCGGTTTATCGGCCTTGCGGCTAACATTTGCGAATGGTCGCGGCGAAGATTGGGATCTGTGCCGATACCAAGCCGCCCAGGCGCACCGCCTCGAAATGTTAAAGGGACAGGAGAGTGGACGATATTCGTGTAACGCTCGTCGATCAACGAATTTGCCATTTACCTGGAACTGCACGGCTGCTGGAGATTTCATTTGCATTTAGCCGTGGTCAGGTATACGCATTGTAACGATTTACATAACTCGACTGCCAGTCGGCTCTCTGGCTCTGACGAGGATAGAAATGCGCCTGGAAACGTCACCGGCCTAGAATATCTCGAGCTATAAATAAAAATAATTGAGAATTGAATGGCGATCGGATTAGAGAATCGTTGTATGGAATAATAATAGAAAAATGAACATCTCAGAGAGCTGGTAATTAATTAGTCCTGAACGATCGTCGGGAAATTGGGACGAAAATTGGGCTTTTGAAAATTTCGGATCGAAGGGAGAATAATTATTCCAGGGGTAATTGGGATCTGCAGGTAATTTTAATGTCGATTTTAACATACCTTGCCCTCTGTCATTAGCGATCAATTTTCGTAGATGTCGCCAATCGATCGATATTGATAATGCTATACCTTCCGCGAAATGCGACTAGTATGGAGTTACTCAAACTGCTATTATATAAGCTTTCATTACCCGCAAAATCGAAGCCATTAACCTTCCATGCAAAACGGATCCGTCCTATCCTGGGAATCGGACGAAACAAAGACAAATCGATTACTGGAATGCTGCGTTTGCTTTCACCTGGAACGAAATCGTTCGAGGAACTACCAGGCGTCGATCACTCGAATGCCACACGGAAATAAGGAGGATCGAGTCGCGAGGATCGAGGGAGGGAAGAAAGAGAGAGGCCGCGGGCGAATTTGCCACGAAGAGACTATTATTTCAGTCGCATTCCAGGGTGACAACGCGATCCGTGCTGAATGAACCAAAAACAATTAAGAACGTATTCACTGACTCTGCGCATGCGCCACTCACATTCGTGACATTTTTCCAAAAGCCTTTTGCTCCCGCCAAACAAAACGCGGTCTATTTAAATGGGGAAACCTCCGCTTGGCACGAAAGCCACGGTTAATACTCATCGGTATTCGTTCGGCTGTTTAACTTATTTTTCTCGTGCACGAGCAAGGCTCATCGATCATCCCGCGAATTATTCGATGTACCAATCTCTCTAAGGTGTATTACAACCCCGCCGGACCACTTTGTCGTACTCTATAATCACGTAACCGGACGTTTAACGTGATTGCGGTATCATCGGGCCAACCAGGCGCGTAATTTACCGAGGTGTAATTAAAAACTATAAATCGTCAGCTGGGAGGAGAGCTTGGGTTTCTTCGAGCATCCAATGCAGAACCGAGAGGTTCAATCGAGGGGCTGAGTACGAGGAGAAATAGCGATGCTCCTCGAACTTTGAATTGCACTAATTCAAAAAGATACCCTAATAGAATTCAATCGATTTGTTCCTTCGCCTCTTACCAAACTTAAAAATACACTTAACTCTTCCTTTAACATTAAAACCACAGATCACTTATGGAGAAAAAAAACACAAGAAAAACTTTCAACAAACCAATATCCAAACACTGCGCGAAAATCATCGGAAATCTCAGAAAATGCATCGTCATAAAGCACTGTAATCCTCTAAAATAAAAATAACTGACCAATATTTCGATAGTACGAGCGTTGAAGGATCTTCCCCTGCGCGATTTTAAAGCAACACGCTGAAAAACCAGCGCGGCCCTCTTTATTTCCCTTTAAAAGGAAACAAATCGCGCGAAAGAAGGAAGGCGGTATTTTTCTTCAAGCGCGTTACGTCAAAATCGTGTGGAAAAAGGAAGAGTTGGGTGTAAGGCTACGGTGTAAGCCGTTACGAAGTTTCTTCAGGCATCGCGGGCAAAACTGGGGCCGGAATCCTAGATCGTCCGTTGCTCACGAGCTGGAACCGTGGATCCGTTGGATCGGCTCTTGATTTATCGTGCCACGGACGGATCACGATCCTCTCCGTTCGACCGACGCCGCTGAGATTTTCTCGGCCGATAGCGGTGCCTCGTCTAATGGTCGTTAACGCGAGGGGGGTAACAGGTGCTCGCGGGAAAAGAAAGCTACGCCTTCGATTCCCGGACGATCGGACATTGTATTAGGTCTACCGGGAAATTCTATTGGTTTTCTTTTGATCGAAAGAAAATAACACACGTTCGATACGTCCATTATCGCTTATCGTATATAATAATTTCCATCCAGTGCCTAATCACGTGCCTTCCGAGGGCGATGGTAATTCGTGAATTCTGCAGATCCTTCGAGCTGGAAAGTAGAGCTTGGCTGACGTCTGCTGAATTTTGGAATTTTTTCCCCTTTGAAGGATTTTTCCAGAGAGGCATGAAATTGGATTTGCGATTATGCTCACGAGTAGTCAAAGCAGCTCGTAATAAGGGGATTCGACACGAGCAGCGCGAACGAGTCTCGCTTGATTCTGAGACGATGCGTTTGAACCATCGTTTGGGTGGATTTAGAAGAGAAAAAGAGAGCTAAATCTATCGAAAGATGACACTACGATTCTCAAAAATATATTTAGTAAGAACAACAACATTGTATATAGCACAAAGTAATCATAGTAGGATCAATAATGAAACTTTTCACGACACGATGCCTTCGATCAAGAATGTTTATGAGACATGACATTATTTAATGAGATCATCGGACATTTATCGAGATGAGATTATCGAGATGCCATTAGTCGACAGAACCTTCCGATAGATATGAAACATTGTTTCCCCGTTTCGTTCGCTGCACTGCGCGCAATTTGTGTACGGCGCGCTTTTTGGCGCTAAGAGGATTTATCGCAACGCCGCCGCAGCGATTAGGTAAGAGCAGGCTTTATTATTACCGCGTCGAACGGCCGATCGCCTCGAACGATAATTAGCCGCTTACGTAAGATTGCAAGAAAGTTTAGTATTGATTCGCTTGTTCGTACGGATGGAACCGCGGGTCCCGCGATCGTTTCGAGGTATCCGCAGAAAGTATTTGCTCCTCCACGGTTTCCATTTGTATAGACACATTGTTGCACAGCCGCCAATGTCCGCGCAGGCTGTCGCGTCGCTTTGAAAGCGCGTCCGCGACTAAAAAATCGTCTATTCGTTATTTTTCACTATATCAAGAATCACGTAACCACGTATAACGATGCACGCGATGTTCCTATCGCTGTATATATAACCTCCTTCGCATTTAAAGATGAATTTTTAGACAAAAAGGTCATCTCGAGAATTATTCAGAAACGTTTCGCTCCTTGCGAAAGCCGTCTTCTGAAGCACGATCTATTTTTAATTTCGTAAATCTATCAAGGAAGATCGTGAATTACACCTCGATACGTCGATTAAATCTCTCCAAGTTTCGATAATTCCTGCGCGTTTTCAAATCTTGAGTGGTAGTTTCAAAGCTTTCAGCTCGATGTGACCGTCAGCCTATCGAAGATTTATATCGTGATTTGAGCATAAAACTTAGGCATAATGTCGGGTGGCGGTTTCAAATCCTTTTGCTCAATGCGACCAGCGACCTATCGAAGATTTATATCACGATCCGAGCATAAAACTTTGACATAATCCTAAGCGGCGCTTTCGTAAGTCTGGCGTGTTCAAAATCGCGGCGAAGATCGACGAAGGCGGAGGTAATCGATGGAACTTCCTGCAGGAATAGCCGACGGCCAAAGATCTAGATCATCGGCGAGGATCGACACGCGAGCCCCTCGGCCATATCCGGCGGATCGATCTTTGAGAGCCGGAAACGAGAAGGAAACCGAACCTGAAGGCGATCGACGTAACGCTACCGCTCGCTCAACAACTTTGCACGATACTTTGGAATACCGATAATGCGGCCAATGCGATATTCTTCCATTGGTTGTTCGTTCTTTTCTCGCTTTTGTATCTTTTTCTTCTTCTTTCTTCCCCTCTTTCGTCTTTCTGATTATGTGGCTGAGTGCTTTGGTTGGTGTTTGTTATTCTTCCATTGGTTTGTATGAAAATTAGTGTACATACTGGCAGACGTATATTTTAGAAAACACCAATCGATCGAAACTTGGTCAAGTATCTTAGTATAATTCTGGTTTAGCTCTTATAATTGTTTCATCCATAATGTGTGATGAAAATAAAACACTATAAAAGCTTGTTATTTATATAAAGTACATGGGTAATAGAAATATCCGAGTTTAATAGAAGCTAGGGCTAAAAAACATACAAGTACAAGTAAAAGTAAAGGAGTATAAGTACGAATAAAGAAGATACGAGTAGGATTCGTGGTATTCGGCATGATTTTCGCACTTTCTTGGGGTTAGAGGGAAAAGAAGAGAGGGGCCCGGTGACTCACCGCGAAAAGGATCGAGCCTGCGCGATCGTCCGATCGGATCGTTCGATCCGATCGGTTTAGAAAGTTCAAGATGCGCTCACGAGTCGGCAGGAATTCTTGCCGGGCTTCGTGATGTCGTCCTCGTCGTTCTGCAAACAGGATCGGTCCGATATTGCGACAAAGCGGCCGGTGCGCGAAATGCAAAATTCGCGCTGTCACCTTGGCTAATGCGGTCGGTTTTGCTTTAACCGCAGGACTACGTGGTATTCTTTTCAGCTCTGGCCGCTCGCACGTCTTGCATTCTTAGCCGCTGGTATTTCGGTGTCTTACGGTAATTACCTGCGGTTTCAGAAGAATATTCCATATCCGCAACGTGCATATCACGAAACAATGTCGACCGACGAAGAGAACTTCAGAAGAATCGCGGATCGTTGGTACATCGTAACTTTCTGGATTTCTCTCGGATGCAGATGGAATTGGCAATTTCAGCGCACCTTCTATTATAAATATATATTATAAACCTTAAATATTATTGGAATTTTTATACACTATATAATTATACAGCGGTTTCAGAAGAATATCCTGTATCCGTAGTTTGTATATCGCGAAACAATGGCGATTGGCGAAGAGGACTTCGGGAGAATCGTGAATGGATCGTTGGTACATAGTATCTTCTGAGTTTCTCTCGCACGGAGAATTGGCTCGATGGAAAATCGACGATTTCAACACACCTACCAACGTGAATACACGTCAAAAACCTTAGAAATCACGGGAGTTCTGATGCGCTTTATATAATTCCACGGTGCTCGTCTTCGGGACACGTCGATCGCCAATTAAGATGGGACTCCTCGATCGATCCAAGGTGCGTGACGCCTATACGGCGAGCCACGATTTTCTTTTCCCAAGAGGAGTCTTCGAAATACGGTAATTCACAGCGCGTAACGAAGTTGTGTCGCACTTTCTCTAAACGCGCCCGATTTACGACGAGAATGTAGGATGCGTTTAGCCTTAACCGTAAGCGTAGCCCAAGTATTTGGGTCGTGATCGGCCAGTGCAGCTCGTCTCAGAGTGCCGCTAATACACTGGGCCCTCGATTTTCGCACACAATTGGTTCCCGAAAATGTGTGCGAATGTCGAAGGTTTGAAAGTAGGAGAATGTAAAAAAATATGCACCAACAACCGTGCTTTAAAGTATTTATCGATATGTATGCATAATATAGTTAAAGAAGCGTGTTTAAGTGCTTCTGGATGTTTTCTTTATGAACTTGTCAAAAATTAGTCGAATACCCCCTCTTCTTTTCTCGATCAAGATTCGTATAACATCCCGTGTCTTTCTCGATTGCTCTACGTACTTTAGATACGCGTTCTCTATTAGTATTGCATCCTTCCAGGATAGTCAAAAATTTGTCAAGATGCATTATTGAACATATCGTAGATCTGTTTATTATAGATCTGATCGAAGCAAAAGATTCTCCTTTTTCAGAACCTTTAATTATTTCCATCTTTGTCTCGATCCTATCAAGTTTACGAGTCCTTAATTTCTTTTCGTTCGTCTCAACACCGCGGTTTCTTCGTCTCTTACTCACGTTTATCAATTTATAAGAGCGAGATATTTAAGCATAAACAAATACACTAGCAAAACACATAACACGTGGACGCACGCCCTAATGCAACATCCGATCGCGAAGGCTTAAAAAGCTGCATTTTTAAAAATGTGCGAAATAGCGAATTGTGCGAGAGTAGAATGTGCGAAAGTCGAGGGCCTCCTGTACATTAAATTACTCATCGAGCCGCGCATCGATCGACCAGCCGAGGGAATTTTGTCCGAAACGACGTTTTACAGGCGAGTTATCGGATCGCGGGTGAAATCGCAGTCACGAATCAGGCCTCGACCATCGAGTCTCCATAATGTCTGCTCACTGCGACTCGATTTTCCACGTATGAAAATAATCGATCGGCGAGGACCGAGATGTAAACAGCCCGCGGCAGGAGCAAATCGCGGAACGATTTATGCGAGCGGATCGAAGCGCCGTTTATCCACGACGCGCGATAATGGGCCGACCTCTCCGTCCCGCGCGAAGAAGTCGTCCTTGGGTTTTCTACTTTCGGAGAAAGAGAACGAAAGTCTAATTTATGCCAAACGCGGGGCCCCATCTTCGCCGGCGTCGATTTCGAATTCACTTTCCTTCTCGGCGCGGAATTAGAGCTTGCGCCTCGAACATCGGCTCGATTACCCTTAGGAAAATAACGAAGTAACCCAACCGAGGTTTCGATTAGCTCCACGATAGCGCAGCTAGTAAAACGTTACGATGTTGCGAATAGCATCGATATACGCGCTAATGGATGTTCATCGCTAAACCGAGGTCAGGAGTGTAGGATACTTTTATTTATTCGATTTATTGATCAAACTTCCTACACGTTTCTTTTGGCGCTCTCGCAAATCGCGAAACGATCTCTCTTTTTCCTCGTCTCTCTCTCTCTCTCTCTCTCTCTCTTTCTATATTTTACTCGCTCGCCTCTTCTCACTCCCGCGCACACTTTGGATCCGTTTCATTTCCAGTGGTATTTCAATACCTTTCCGGGGTGTGATAAGAATGAGGTGAAACCGTGTGCGGCAAAAATCAGCGACAGGCCCCGCAAAACCTGCGTGGTTACGCTCGACTTAATCGCCACTCGGAGAGGGGAAGGGCCTTAATTAATTCTCGATTCGACGGGTTCGAGAGTGTTTGGCAAGAACGCACGGGATTCGTATCTCGAATCGATTCGCCGATCGGATCCAGATTTTGCGCGGCGAAAAGGCGTGGCACCGATCCTCCTCGAGGCGCACGTAGACCGACGACGATGCAGAATCGGGGGAAAGTCGTTCGCCGTGGAAACGAGCCACGGCCGATGTGCCGGTTTTACGTAAGGTGAAAATCGTCTTTAAGGAGAGCGAGCGCGCGCTCGAGAGCGAGGGAGGGAGTCGCGGTGGCGTGGAAGGAGAGCGGGAGAGGCTCGATCGGGGCTGAGGCCATAAAGAAAAATGGGAACTGGCCGATTCCTCCAAGTCCTTCCGGGCTCCCTTTGAAGGAGATCCTCGTAAGGTATTAACGAATTTGAAGCCCGGGAAATTCAAAGGAGGCCTTCGATTCTATCGGCATGATCTTTAGTATTTTACTGGATTCGATATCGCGACCATTTCTTTGTTACTCCTTCTTTATATGGTTTTAGCTGAAGCGGTTAAAATGAGTGAGTTCTTGGAAAAATTCCTGTAGTTCGTAAGGGAGTATTTTTTAAGATTTTGTAGGATTTTACCCCGGAATGTGAATTATTCTGTCATTACATTGACATCTCTGCTTGGTCCTCTTTTTCTTTAAGGATATATGTGATGTACATATATATGTGCAGAGAGGGACTGGTTTTGTATTAAAGTAACGCGGTGGGAGAAAAAAATCCTTCTTCTTTACTGTTAAAAGGAATAAAGCAGAAAAAAAAAGAAGTGCACCTTATAAAACAGGATAGTGGTCATAGCGAGCATCTCTTTTTTACACCTTTTATAATTCTTAAATTATCGATTCTCACCCGCGAACGTCGATTTGATCGTCTTTACTTTAACTCCGGAAGACCCAATAAAGAATTATTAACCAATAAACAGTTTATCCCGTGACAAACATGAGCAAAATGTCATAACAATTCAACTTCATCCGAGAATGCAGGACAAACCACCCGTTCTTTACATTTTTTATTACACATCTGTATTTTCGAACATAAAAAAAACTACATATCTTTTGTATAAGAATTCGTAATTTTTCACACGGTAAAAGGGTTAAAAGTGTCCCAAGAGATACTCCCTGTGAACACTATCCTGCGTTATAAATACGTGCTTTTTCGGTCGTCCTTTGGTCGGATGATCCGAGAGCCGCTGCAGCCGAGACCTCTGGCAAAGCGGACCGTGAAACGCATTACGAATTGCACGCACGTCAACGGCGACCGTGTTCTTTGATTTTGTATGCACGTCGATGCTCCGCGAAGCGGGGATGTGGGCTCCGCACTTCTTCGCGGAGCGCCATGCGAAAGAAAAGGCCCCCAGCGGTTTACCATAAAGCGCCGGTTCTATTATCCGGCTTGACGAAATTATCTTAGACGTTTGACGTGGGACACTGTCTTGCAAAACTTTTGCCCGACGTTTTAATAAAGTACGGCCAGCCCGCGCTCTGACTGCCGAGGCAACCCGGTATAAACTAGGGACACAAGCTTCGATATGAGCTACGAAAAATAGCGCTACTTTAACTCCCTTTGATCGACGATCTGACGGAATTTGATATCTACTATCTATCTGCACATCGATATGAACTTCGTATAGAAGTCGAAGCATCTCCAAGTTTTATTCGTAACTCGTACTCTTTTTAATTCCAACGTTTCTCGCGCGGATAATTCGATTTCAATAAAAACTATATTAGAAGTGTGATCGACGAGTATTTCCCTCTCAAATATCCTCCGACAGCGCGTTCCATTGTATTTTACTGGACACCGATTACTCTACGAAATATCATATTACTATCAAACACGAAAAGTCCAAAAAATCCACGATGCGGGCCTTTCGGATAGCTGGAGGGAGGGGGGGAAATTTGTCCTGCCAGAAATAATTCGGGCCGTGAAACTTCGTGGACCGTGTTTTGCTCCCGCCTGGAGCACCGTTACGGCGCATACGTGCCCGACCCGAATTATTTCCGCTGCAACGCCGCCATTGTCCCGATGTACTTTCGAGTTCTGCCGCCTCGTATGCACACGCCCGGATCTTACCGATCGTTCATCGTACGCACGGAATCGAGCCGTGAGGCGGATTCGAAAAAAATAGCGCGATTAGGGACGCACGACTGGATCGGGGTCGAAATAGAGGCGAGTCTGCCCTCCCTGCGCAAAGTGGAAGTAAAACGCACAGCCTGGCAATGCGCTCCCTTCGATATTTAGTATCAAGGTCAGTCCTGGCAGGGAACGAAAGCGCTGCCAAGGATGGCCGCTGGTGGTAGTCGAGATCGACGAGGCTCGGATCGAGCGTTTAACGATGAAACTACGTGGATGGTGAGACACTCAAGTGAGTCTCGTATGATTTAATGGCGGTACTTGTGTGTGTATATCGATGTGCTGACGTTTTTATTTTGAGCTGTTTTTCTTCAAAGATAGGTGTGGTATATTTAAATGTGCTCAAAGAGTGGCGAGATCGCTTCATGAGAAGTACGTGTATCTTCAAAATGTATTGTATGTGATCCGAGCGGAGTAATGAAATATTTATTTGAAAAGGCGATTCATATGGCAATAATATTAGGTTCTTTCTTCTAAACTCAGGTTCTTTCGGAAATTAAGGCTTTATTAAAAAAAAGCTTGTTATACATTCATGTAAAATACATAAATACATATAATAAATGTTATAGTTGTACATATAATAAAATGGCTCTCGCGATTGTCGTTTATCATCGCACGATGGACACGTGCTCGATGACAAGTTTCTCATGAATACTGCGTTATTTCATCTTCGGTCCATCTTCCAGTGGTCGTAAAGAATTCTTCCGATCGCTAGGTCCCGGGTAGCAGTAAAAGCTTCGACCACAAACGATATTCCCTAGCTCGATGCTCGATGACAGTACCTTTGAATGAGATTCTTGGTCCGGCACTCGGAGGCCTCAAATCAAATATTGACGGTAGGTGTCACACGTGTGGGATGTTAAAGGCACACACCGCAACCGACGAGCAAACTGGACGGATTTATTTCCCTCTTTGTCGTCGTTACCCGCCACCGGCTAATTTGTAGTTAACGGAAATTCAATTATCGCGGTTCGAGCGGGGATCGACGATGCGCGAGCTCTGTTAGAAATGTTATTATCGTGTACCGTGCTAAATGTAGAGCGCGCTTGTTAATGCTACTTGTATATTTCGCGTCATGCAATTGAATACGGTGCATTTAAATTTGCCCGATTTTCAATCGAACTTTAATTACCAGTCTTCGTTTATGTTTCAGGCTGAAGGAATTTCCCATCTCGTAGCCATGAACCTCGCGCTGCATGGATTTTTGCTGCAGGGTAAGCAACCCCCTTTATATCCAGAATATTCAACAGAGTCTCCAAGACTATCTCTTCGCGAATATCTATACACGATCGAATCAACGATCGAATCCTTTTTAGTTTATCCCAAATATAAATCGGACACATCCCATCTCCGAATTGACATTTAAAATCCTTTACATTTAGAAACTTATGTTAAAGAGAATTGACATTTAGAGAAGAAAGAGAAGGTGGATAAACTATTATATAAAGACTACATAAGGACCGTGGGTGTCAACGAAGTCCGTTAACACACTCGATCGCGTCATCCCCGATGTTTACACCCAATCCTGTGCACGCGGATAAAATTCACAGCGGCTAGACTCGTCAATGGACAACCACTGTAGCGCGGTATCGAACTATCGGCGAAAACGGCCTGCGTAAAACCATTATTCCCCGAAACAATGGCGTCGTATGCACCGCGTCTGCACGTGTGCACGGAGGATGCATAAAGTACATTCCACGATAAAATCAGCGCGGGCCGTCTGCGCCGGCTTGAATTCGCAGGCACTCGCCTGGATCAGCCTCGAAAGTCCTCCTTTGCGAGAGGTGCATCGCGCTGTTAACTGGGTTTTCGTGCCGAGCCAAGGTGTTTCCTACCTGAATGTAAACAGAGGGCCGTAAAGTGCAAAAGCAGGCAAAATCGCGAATGGACGCAAGAGGATATCGCGTGTACGATCTTTGGATCGAGGAGCCAAGAGGAGGAGGCTGCAGGATCGATGGTCACGATTTTAAAGGGGGTTCGTGCTGTTTGGAGCCAGCTCGATATCTGGCTCCTGTCACTGTTTGTTGTTGTTGTTGGTGTTTCTTGGATTTCCGGCATCGACTTCTGTGGTCATTTTGCCGTGGACTTATTGTTTAACATGGAAACCGAATTACAATCGGAGATTCGCGTTTGTATATCAAACTTTTGGCAGCGAATAACCGATTTACCACTGCTGTTACTCGTGAACGTTGGAATGTGCATATAGCATGGGAAATTATATTACGATCTATGGTCTGATATTGATCTGAGGTTTTTGAGACAACAATTGCGATCAGGCTTTTATCGAGTCTTTGGAATAAGCGCTCCTATTCGCTATAATACGTGCGATGTTTCGACCACTGCACTTGGTTCTTTTCAAGCTGGGGGTATATATAGAGGAAATCTTTATTTTGGAAACTTTAAGGAAACGGATAGGAGTAGAGAAACTAGTGGATGGTGTTATATATAGTATAGACTAATTCATCAGGTGTTTTTTATTTGTGTCCTGACGGTCTTACGAAGAGAGTGCTGTGCCCTGCGTGTTTATTACGGTGATATGCAATATCAGATACAGTAAAGAATTGTGTTAAGAAGCGTGGTGCTCTTACTTCCAATTAGAGATGTAGGGTATTAAGGTAGAAGCTTGGAAATTATCGTGACTATTTACAAACCTATATACAGCGAGGAGCTAAAAATAAATTCTCCACACTGGCGCCGTATATTACGAGCTTCTATTGTATTAACCACGATCCATTCCCCACGACACCATCAGCTCTATATGGAGGCTGAGTGCAAAACTCCAATCATCTTCGCGTCTCCCTATTGCCAACAATGTAGGATTCTACCTTGTCCCCGTTTTATTCGATCCAAAATTCCACACTGAACTCCGTACTTTATGGTGCGCGATAAAATTTGAGCTTTTAGCATTAAACTGAGAGGACAGTATTTCCAAGTGACCCGTGCATTTTCGCGTTTGGAGGTCCGCGAATAAGGCGCTGATCGTTCGATCGTAAGCAAAGGTGCGTCGTTGGGGGATTAGGAATGGACGGATGTGCGCGTGGAAATGTTCTTCACGGTGTGCGATCTCCGCGGGCGGGAAGGAAGATTCTCTCTGTGCGCGGATCGCAATAAAACTGCAGACAAGTGGATGTACGGACGGCCCACGTGCTTCGACCGCGATGCATACGTTCCACGGACGGATATCCCACGGGGCCGCATTCCATCGATTGCTCCTGGAAAGGAACATCGACATCCCCAACACTGGGATGCTGTTTCTTCTTTTTTTTTTTCAACTTTACTAACCTATGACTGGCGATTCAAAATTGGGGCGAATGTTCTTAGGATTTTGGAAATCAATATGCAGTGTCAAATTGGTCTTGAAGAGATGTTTCTAAGCTAAGGTGCTTTCTTGGTGAATTAGAGGACTCTTCAGGTATATTTATTAAATTTGTTACGGATTGTGTTGCGAGATTAAAATAGTGTGTAAGTGAAGTTGTGGAATATGTTGAGCGGTTCAAGTGGAATTTATGGGATGAATTCTAAGACCACTAATACATCGTATCGAGGAAGAAGGTACTCAGAAGTAACCATGTCGTTTTGAAAACGCGTTTAAGTAATATGCGTTTGGTGGTCGAAAGATCGACGAGTCCCATTTGTAGGAAACACGATTATAAATTCACCTCGAAACTCGCCAATGCTCTCCTATGACGCTTCAATATCTCGACTCGTGGTGAAAATACAACATTCAGCGCAGAACAGTGACGTTTTATTTCTCCTACTATAAATACGCTTCACACAGAGATTAATGATACACGCAAAATTTAATCCTCTTAGGCACTCGTGCAGCTTCAACGCTTTATCCGGTTATTTCGAAACCCTACGTTTCGTAGAATCGATCGCTAGACATCAAAGTAAAATACAGATCGCGTCGATATTGGGTAAACGAATAAAATTCGTTAAACCCGGTTTATTCGCTGTACGAGTACAACGAAATAGCCGGTTATTATCAAGTCCCTATAGTGATTATAAGATATCAAAAGGAGATTGCTCGCGAGTCATTGGCGAGTGGCAGAAAAAAGAATCGTTCGGCCTCTAAAGGGGTCGAGGAGCCGCCGAGAAGAGGCAAGAAGCACGTGAGACAGCCGTAGACTAAACGTGAGTCATTGATCATTGCGCTCGCACTGTGCGAAGGCGTCCCTCGTTAATGTCCCGAGGAAAACTTCTTTCGCGCAGTTTCCAGGAAACCTCGTTGCTCAATCTGTCGCTACCAACCGCCGACACACTTACCCTCGATTTATTTATCTGCCAACAGTACTCGGTATCGTTAATACCTTTATCGATCATCCTCGCTGCAACTGCATCCTAAATCGAATTCCTTCCTCTCGCTCATCCCATCTTCGCTTCATCACGAAACGATATCCGCGAATAATAATCTCCAACCGTCATAACCGTGGATCTACGTTCATCGAAATCGAGAATTCCGCATCGATGGAACTGTCAGAGTCTTATGGAATAAAAAAAAAAGAATGGATCGATCAAAGGAGAAAAATACTACTGGACAATCGTCGAATGACGCGCGACGTGCGCGGAGGGGAAAAAGCGACGAGGATGCAACTCCGATAATCGCGTATGCATTGCCACCCCGAATGGACGTTGTCATGAGCGATGCGCGTCACGTAGGCCAGCAGAATTGCTAACGGGTTGCGCAAAACGCATTTCGTCAGCACGTCGCATCGATCGCTCCTTATTGTTATCGTTGTTACAGCTTAAACGGCACCGATAAGCAGTGGCAGGAGGCGCGAGAGGGCTGGCCACTTTCAGGGGTATAAAGTAACGTGGAATATGAAAGGCGAGGTGCACCTTTGAAAACCGAGACGGACGGAAAATTGACACCGGCCTCACGGCTCGAGAGACACGCATCGTAAAAGTGAATCTGAGTGAATCGCGAGAGATTGCTGGATCAGCCTGTCGTGCTTCGTTGCTTATCAAAGAATAAGCGCCTACGTGGTTTTAATAAATAAGGCGTTAAGAGCGCATAAATAGTACTGGCTAGTAGTCCTAAGCGTGCACGAGGCACGGAAGAATTTTACTTGTATCTGTATCCGTGTGTATGCGATCTGTGAGAAACAAAATTCTTCAGACTTACGTTTGATCAGGTAATGAAGAATCGATGGCCATAGATAATAGAATCACAATAGTGTAAGGAATTGAGACTTTTATACAGACGTATATCATATCTATATCTATATACCTAACCGTGACTAACAGAATGAAGTAAAGTAGTGGTATATATTTTATTGTATTATTTATGTACGTTTAGTGTATTATTAGGTGTACAACTTTGCTTCCGCCGTTTTGACTCATAAATGCATAACTGATTTTTCACGATAAAACCTCGAATTTCGGCAAAAAAATAAGCGGAAGCAAAGTTATGCGCTTGATAATACACTCGCTAAAAATATATTACTTTTATTACACATCGTGGGTTTACTCATCCTTCACTTCCCCCACTGCACAAATAAGAAATTAAAGAAAGTCTCGCGGATCGCACGGGTATGGAGCTTGATTTTTGCACGCGGTAGTTTCGAGCCGCGCTATACGCGGAAGAAATTGTGAGCGCGTGTTCCGCTTGTTTAGCGCATAACCATCGTCGGGGAATAACTTTCAAACTGCCACGGCTACTTGTTTCTGTGCCCACCTATGCTAAAATCATTCTCCTGTGTTAAATATGTGCGCTATCTGGCAGCTCCGCAGTAATATCCAACCTTACACTCGCGCTCCTCTCGGTATTATTACGCAACGTATCGGATCGTTACAGCTTTAACGCTGTATTGGAAAAGTCGCCGTCGTTTCCCATGTAATAGGAATACACTCGAGTCCTTTCTTACTTATCCTTTCTTACTTATCTTTCTCTTGGAGAGAACGTGATCGAAGAGAAAACACGCCTACCTTTTTCACACGCTTTATGTTTACTTTAACAGCGACAAAAGGAACGAGGAACTGATTTTCCCATTTTATTGTAATTTTCTCATCTTTTTTATTATTAAGAAATAGTGCACAAGAAGTATTAGATGCGTCGCTGATTATTTAGAATCTACCTTAAGACACTTTGTCTTAAGCTAAATGACCCTAGGAAGTCGATGTAAAATACAGACATTATTCGACGAAGGAAAAATCGACGCGCCGAAAAGGAAAGAAATCGAGATTCAATGATGAGATTGAAAATACCATTGTCGTCGGGTAGATTTAGCCAAAGACGGTACGAACCAAAGCCAGAAGTGAATCATCGATCATTACGTTGAACGTTGCGAAGGCGTTCGTTTCACGTCGCATAGCCGCACATGGCAGCGGACTATTGCCAGTGGCTTGGCGCAACCATCCTCGAAGAAAGTTTTCTCGATGGCGAACGAAGCTCTATTCCGTTCGAAGGAATCCTCGTTCCTGACTCGTGGAAAAATCATCGAGACACGCGGAAGTACTGGCGCGAGGCATCAAATGCCCCCAGCGTTTCCTTATCCCTGGCCATCGAAGTTTTCCACCCCCCTTCCTCGTAAGCGTCTCTCATGAGTATCGATGCGAACAACACTGAGATTCGAGGCGCTTAGCGCGCAAAGCAGCCCTCGGTTCTTCGAGGATGGTCAAGCGTTTTCTTACTTCATCGTTGCGCGCGTTATGTCATTTCCCTTTGACATTACTCCCAGCTGCTTACGCAATTGCGTAGAAGCCGGGCAAAATGTCGGCGGAAATGTAAATTGGAGGCGTAGAGGATGGATTTTTAAAATCACCGTCCCGCGAGCCATCCGCGTATCCCACGATTTCTAGAATAAATTTCAGGTTAACCCTCGATGCATATATCAGGGTGATTACATTGAAATTGCGTGTATAATCGTAAATTGCGCGGATCGAAGGTGGACGACTTGTGGATACATCGATGTTACTTTCCATGCGTGAAATGGACGCGGCTTACGGATAATTGGTTAATAACGGAGGAAGACGCAAGGCTCGCATTCGTTGCCCGTTACATCCGTGGCGTTACACAAACGGATGAATTATTTCCAGGGGAAGATATGCGCGAAATCATCTTCATCCTTGGTGGAGCGCTCTCGAGGAATCCTGTAATATATCGCGGAAAAAACCTGGCGCCAGTTGCACGATCGAGAATTCGCCCTTGGACGCGATATTCCCCCTTTTACTCGTTACAGTAAATCCACCCTTTTGCAAAATAAAATCACCCTCTTGTAAAACACATTCACATGCTTGCAAATGGACTTCAACCTCTTGTAAAAGAAAATGCACACGTTTGCAAATGGAGTTCGAGCTCTTGGAAAAAAAATTCACCCGTTTGCAAATGGAATTCCATTGGCTGAAAGATGAATTCCACTTGCAAACGGGAGAATTTGCTTTGCAAAGGGGCGAATTCAATGCGAAGAACCTGTACAAGGAGAGGAACGCGCGCACGATATTTCATCATTCGTTCCTGAAGTATCTCGCGGGGATAATTAATCGGCTTGCATTCCGAGTAATAGAAACTGAGGGCCTCGCGCTCGCGGCTCTGCGCGAAAAATAACAGTTAATACGGTTTACCGTTCACTCGTCGGCGTCGGTGCGATACGCGATATTTTCCGGGCGCCCTCTTTGCTTTTTCCTCCCCCCCCCCCCCATCCCCACCCCTCGCGCCCTCCTCGTCAGCCTTTCCTCTCCGTCTCACTTTTCTCCTTACGTAACCGCGTAACTCCGGCGCAAGGATGCGGTTAGACCTTTCGAAGCGTGTCTCTCCCGGTGCCGATGTCACGTAAGGCGCACGTTAGCCCGCCACAATCTCAATTTCACTCTCTCACGTTGCCGAATAATTATCACGGACGATTCCACGGGCGCCTTCCGCCCTGGCGGAACTTGATCTTCGCGCCAAAGTTCAATCCCTGCGACTCGGTTTCTCTCTCCACTTTGTAATCTCCTCGGCGCAACGAAGCATTGTCGACAGAACGATTATTTCCGTAACGTTGCTACGCTTTTCTTTTCCTTCTCTAAGAATGTTTAATAGAGGTTTTTTATTATTATTATTATAGATTTAAAGGGATAGACTGCTTAAGGTATTAGTTCATATGTGTGTTTTTGTTTTATGTAATTGGGTTTTTTAGATTTTTTTTAAGTTTTTGTTTTTGTTTTTTCGCGTGTTATTTGTGTTTTTGGTGAATTGTAGGGATCGTTTGGATCTTTGATGGGCTTAGGATTGGTTGCGATTTTAATTAAGGATGATCGTGGAGGGCGCGAGTAATGATAGACCGATGAAGTGGGTTGGAAGCCAGAGGCATGATCGCGATTTCAGTTGCCTATTAGGAGAATCGAGAGATATTTACCTAATGGATCGATCAGTAAATTGACCGCCGCGAACGTACGAAAGAAGTGATCGCGCACGAAATTGAATAAGTGCAAACAGGTTCATAAATCGGTATAACTTGGTATTTTAAGCCAGCGCGGTTTATCCATTACCGAGACTTGTCGGTCTACTGAAATTCTTTACAAGCTCGTTAAAATTCCGGTGATTTTTTTGCTCCCAGGCGAGATATTCCAAAAAGAATTTCAATAAGGCATTTTCAGAATTCGGCCGATAAGACCATAAAACGACGCCGCGTTATACGAAAGAAGAAAAAACAAAACGTTTCCTATAATCGCAATAGGTTGCAAAGCGTAAATATGTTATTTGTATTTATTATAGAAAGCCTCAGTGATTGCACACTAAATCTTTCAGTAATTTAAAAAAAAAAAATCGTAAGACTTCAAGACGGAATATTTTCCTACATTTTCCACAATTTTGTTACATCCTATGAATCAATACATCATCTCATTGACATTTTTCCTTTGCCCTCTTTTTCTTTAAAGGATATATTTAGCACGCCTGGACATGTCTGAAAAATACCCGTATTAATAGCCAATATTTACGTTTGACTCACTCGGCCCACGTTCTCGACGATTCGATTATTCCGCGTGGCCAAAAAAAAAGAGGGAAAAAAATAATCCAGTGAGGTATACCCGAAATAGAATTCGACAGGAGCGCAAGGTCTTCCGTGAAATACATAAGGATAAACGTAGTTCCAAGGACCTCCTCGTCGATCGCCTACGATCGTCCAAGGATCTCTGTCCGTGCATATCCGGGATAAAGGATACCAGGGTATAAATTCGTATCTTAAACGCCCGGGCGGTCCAAGACGTGGGACAATAAAAACCTTTTATCGATAACGCTTTATACTGGCGATACAGTGTCTTTTACGTGCCATATATTATTTAGCTCGTAAAACTCGTGGGTTTTTAAACAGCTCTTACTCTTCGCCATCTCCATTTTCCACGGCTCCTCTTCGCTTCAAGCCAAATAACAGGACGCACTTAAAATTATTTATCTGCACCTGTATCCTAACCTTCGAAGATAAAGATTAACATTAATTTTAGTATCGATATATTTATTATATATTATACATTCAAGAATCGGTTCATATTATTTTAATTATTATTTGAATTTCATTACGATCCTTCATTTAATCGATCATTTACAAGCAATGCTTTGACTATTATCAATTCACATATTTAAGGATCAACATATTTATCAATATATCAATAATGAGAATTAACGTTTGTTCATGCAAATACGAATACAACGGCGTCGCGTTTCGATATTATCAAATGCCCGAGGAATCGAGAATCGTTCTTTCGAAGCCAGGCTTCGATCGACGTGGCGAAGCCGAAATCGCGGATGTGGAGATTTCGCAAGGTGCTTAAGCCAGAGCGTATATCGAATGCGATCGTGCAGGGGGCAAACCTATTGCGCATTCTAGGAAGGTGATGATACGTTACGAGCTCGTAATTGTTTACCGGTTAACAAGAAAGCGGCGATCGACGAGCAGGCAGCCTTGTCAAGGTTAACGAGACGTCAAGAGACTCGGGGGCTCGTCTTCGAGCTGCGTGCACTTTCCGCCGGTGATAAATCACCATCGCGCGATCGCAACGCCTGAAAGAAGGAAACGAGCCGTCGTCCTTTACAAATCGGCCGATTAGATGGATTTCCAATCATATCGATTCTAAATCCGCGACCTCCTGTTAATCCTCCAATAATTTGTCTATCTTCGCACTAAAACTACCTGCCACTTTCGGGGTATATTTAGACCATGGCATATATATTAAGGAAAAGACAAAAGGGAGAGAGAGCAGAAGGAAATCAAAATGATGATCTAAATACTGCACGAAATATCATGGATAATGTCAGAAAATGCATCGTCGTAAGATGCTACGATTTTTTTTATAGATATAACTGGCTATTTATCTTGATAGTAATTCTAGTGTTAAAGAAATTTTTGCATACAACAATTTTTAACCGAGTTTAATCTGAAGATATGCTAAATCAATAGTCAAGGAGCTTAAAGGAATAGGTGAAATTGTCGAATACAACTCTAGGATACTTATATAAATTGCGTGTTTGTAGATTAAATCGTAGTATCAACGAAGACTAACAACCAAATAATAAAAGTGCACTTATTCCACGACAGGCATATATACGGATTTCAAACATTATTGTCTATGAAGTATGATCAAGGAAGAGGTGTAATTAAGGATAGCAATTAAATCGCAGAGCTTGCCAAAAGGCCCGGAGTTTGATACCACGCAGAATCTCCGCCAGGCGATATTGCACGAACGAATGTGAATCTAGGATCCTGGAGAGCCTCTTGGCCGGTTCCTTGGAATAAATGGCGCTCTCCATCCTCGAATGCAGGTCACTCTTGATGCATCTTCGGTGCAACCTGCTGGCTATTTATGGCCAGCTATACGCACCTGTGGTTACCAGCTGCGAATTTAATTCCTTCTCCCCTCCTTCCCCCCCCCTTGAAACCACGATCGAACCTTTAGCGGAGCCACGGTTGAACTTCCTTGGACGCCCGCGCGAAGGTTCGTTCTTCTAATTAATACTAATTAATATCCATCGAGGCGGAGGAACAATGGTCTCTTTCACCAAAGACTCTGAACTTCGCACGGCGACCTTTCTTCCCTTCTTCCTCGTAATTTCACATTCCGCAAGGCGCTTCCCACGTGGGGGCGGGAGGGGGGGCTCGACTTCTCAGATTGTTACGAGGAGAAATGCGCGTTTTGAAAGATACGAGCGGCCGGATCGGCCTGGATCGCGCTGGATCGTATTGGAAAGTCGCTCCCTGCACGCGCTTACGCTCTACTTAGAATTGTATAATTGCCACCTTGATTGTATTCTAAAAACTGCATAATACAGATTCTTAGCCGGTCCATTATGACCGGAGTAACCGGGAGGAAAATATTCCTCGATTACCACACCTCGTGACTAAGCGCAGAAGAATAGTGGAGCACCGAGGAGCTTCGTAAAACTGAATCCTGGGTTTTGATTTAAGGATTCCCATACCGCGAGTATTAAACCTTCTCAGTCTGAACGAATATTTTTAGCAAGAAAATTAAATTAAAAAAAAACATTAGGAAAAAGTTTTAAAGAAAGTTTAAAGAACAGTTTCGAGGTGCTTTATTAGTAGAAGTAGATTGCATTAGTAGACGTAACTAGCGTCATTGGATTCGAAAGAGTTAACGTACTTTTTTGCTCTATGATCGATCATATATAACAGTATAAAGAATAACTAAACTAACCACAGCTCGAAAGCAATCTTCGAAGATTTGCTACGAGAAATACGCGTAGCGAGCTGATCGCTTACGCGACTGTTTATGCACGTAACAAGATCGACTTCTAATTCGAATTACACCGCAAGAAGCTTCCTCGAGCGAAGTGTGTGAACCGTTGCATCGCGGATCGATAGTTTCGCCGTGGCTCTACGATTTCTAATTAATATTTCGCATGCCACCCCAACGATTCTAATTAATGCACAGCGCGCGGCAGACAATGGTACATTCTTATGCGACCAGTATCGACGAATGTATTCGCTCTCTTCCTCGCCGCACAGTCTCCGCGCTCGACCTGATTTTGCCTTCCCACCGAGTGCTCAAATTTCCATCCGAATCCAAGTGAAATTCGAGCCCTCCTTCCCCTTACGCATTTATTTTCAATACACCGTATTTGCAGAGCGCGCCAAGCAAAAGCCGGGGAATATCGGCGATCGCTCGTTAGCCTCACATTTGAATTCATTTCTTACTCAGTCCGGTGCAATTAATGGGGCGCGGAATGACCGAAAAGCGCTGGTAAGCAATCAGGACAGGAAGCGCGCCGTTAAAGTCGAATTGAAATTGTGCTGGAGTAGCGATTTGCAACGTTAATGCAATTAAGAACGAGGAAGCGGGTGTTCCATCGAGACCAGTATTACAAGAACGGCTTGTCGTTCTCTCATTATGATATGCCAGCCGACTCGCGAGCTTCCGATGAAATATCAATGAAGCTCGTTCGATATGTACGTCCCCCTCGATTGGTATTTCAAGTCTTGGAAAAGAATAATTTCTTTGGGTGTTGGGTTCACGACGGGTGTTGATACGCCGCTGAAAAGCGAACACGGTGGTGCGATATAGAAATTTCGGGAAGACGGGCTGGAGAGACTTTGTTGTTCTCTATTTTCTATTGCTGTTTTCATAACGGTGGCCTTATATTATTTCGACCACGTGGCCAAACTGCCACTGCAACAAAAAGCGTGGAAATCCTTTTGCAATCCTTCCCTAATATCGCGAAAGATCGTCCAAAAACGAAAAGAGACAAAGCGTTCGTTTAAGTATTGGCTGTAAAACTTTGTTGGGTTTTTTTTTTCGAAATTCGAGGCTTTATCGTGAAACACTGGTTATTTATTTATGATTCGAAGTATTGTCCAGCGTTGGCCACGGCGGAAGCAAGGTTGTACGACTGATATCAAGGCACAAAGGCACCGCCTGGTTTACACGCGTGTCCAAATGAGGTATCTGGTTATTCGAAGCGAGTGTGCTAACGAGAAATAAAAGTCCCGGAAAACGCCCACGTGGCGCTCCTTTCACGCGACCAGGGCGACGCATTTTTGCATCCTGTCTGCGCGGTGTGTCGCGCTCCAAGTCGGGGCCTTTTCCTCGCGCCAACAGGAATTTCGTCATTTCGAGTCTTTTCCACGCAATTTCCTGAGAATTATTCTCAATTGGACGTTTCCTAGGAATTTTTCTTCATACCTATCCGGATGTACATTAGAGCCACGTGCGAGTAATTGTTTAAAAACATCGTTTACACTTAGGGATCGAAGTGCTCTGAGAATAAAACGACTGGTTCATATCGTTCGAGCATCGATTACCATCGCTCTATATTAAGACAAATCTATTTCGTCCATTGGACCTATACACAGCCTTTTAATTTGATTTATCCTCGCAACAATTCTAATGTCACTCGAGCTTTTCTTAATAACAATCCTAAGCTGCACGAAGTACACTATAATGTATTGCATAAACGGTTACAGCAGCTTTATTTTCAACTTCTGAATATTATATAAGAAGTGAAGTACGTTTACATTGAAAAAATAAACTGGTTATGATGTTACTGGGGAGGGTGTAAAAAAACGATTAGAATCGCAAAAGTAATACCGGCACCAATATGTAGTAACCGCTTTGAACGAGCGAAAGGGAGTGTCGGGGAGTTATAATAATTCACTTCCTCCCGTGTGATAAATCGTCACGAGCGAGCGCCTTTTCTGAAATCCCGTAGGCACAGTAACGCGGAGGTTCTCGGGCTTTTCGTAATTAAAGCAAATCGAAGCAAGTGACCGAGTACACCGTCACTTGCCTTTCACGCGTGCCGATATGTCGGCATTTGTTTAACGCAGCACGTATCGCCAATGTTTCAGAGAAGGAAGCTCGATTAAAATATTACACGTCACCGCGCTAATGGTTATTATTAAGTCCTATCAGTTATTTATCCCTGGCTATATTAGACTGCACCACAAGCATCGTTTTTTGTAAATCGTAATGAGTCGATAATCGACTTGCGTATTTCTCCTCGATTGGCAAACAAGCGTTGAAATTGGCGCAGGAAAAAAATGGATAGATTAGGCGCGCGTAAAAGGAGAAGGAAAAGTTCTTTTATAAGAAACCTTAATAATCTTAATGGACGGATTACTTCACTGAACATTCGAAATTGCACGATTCTCGAGTGTTGGAGCATAAGAGAACGATGATTCGTTGTCTTCATTGATACAGCGTTCGATGGAGCTGCGTATAAAGAATTACTCGTACGCGTGTCAGGAGCGGAGGGGCAAAATATATATATTGTGATCTTAACAAACGAGCGGTTATACCGCTACATCGAGAGGCGGCATTATAGTGAATGACGCCGGTTTCTTCGGCTCATTCATCTTTCCACTCCTCAATGAAACGCCTTTGATTCTCGTCGCTCGTACGCGCGTGAGCTTCGTACGCGGACACGCGATCACACGTGTGATCGCAACGACAAGCGGCAGAGTGGTTTTGGCAAAATCACGAGCCACTACTGGCTTTCAGAATGCTCGACAAACAGCGAACAGCGTGCACTTTAAAGTTGAAAGCACGTTTCATTTAGAAGAAGAGCCTTTTTGAACAAATACTCATTTCTAAACGACGTTTCGATTATTCGATATATTCAATTAACCCGAGAAGATGATTAGGAGTGTCATTTCATATTTTTTACTCGAATAGATTTTGAGTTTGGATCAGTTTTGTAGATGGATTCCACCGCGTCGGAGACTCGAAGATCGTTTCAGCCACGTGGAAATCTCCGTGGCTCAATTAATACTTTCGTAGCGACGTCGTTTCGGTATTTAACACGGAATGTCCCGCGATCTGAGAATACTCCGTGTCTCGAGAGATAATAGAGGACTTCCGTTTCCCGTGGCAGGCCTCGAATAGCAATGACTGTTCTCGCCTCGTGCGTACGTTCTTACACATAATATACATACACTTTGTTTCGTGCAGGAACCCGCGAAGGCTGCGATATCGTATTCTGTACAAATTGAACCGGAAACAGCGGCGTGTGTCACGCTGGATGATCACGGGAGAATAAAAGTTCACGCGGGGCTTTCGAATAATCGGGATAATTCGAATAAGCCGCGTACCCGTTAATTATATTCAGCCTCGTTTTATATACACAGCGGCTGCACGGATAATAATTTCCACTTTGCCATAATACGATTGTAAGCCTTACACGAATCGTGGAGGATAATTTAAACGTTTATCCGCCGCTTAATATACCGCCACTTCTGTACGCTACTTTTGCATATATTAAATCTAAAATTCGCGCACTCGCGACGGATATGTAATACCTTGTGCAAGGTGAACCAGAAATCGGATTGGTTCGTTGGAATAATCAATCGGCACCGGTTGCGAATTATATGCATTATACGTATACAGACAAATACCTGGTACATTAATCGGCTATTTGTACAGAATATCGATGTAACTAAAAGCTTAGGTACTTATATCAGGTATGAAGTGAGCGTTAAGATACAAACGTGTCGATAGAGAACATTTGTCGCGAACGAGCCTTAATTTCTATTTTGTTCAGTTGGTATGACATCTGTCAAACATATATAATATACATCGAGTCATTGAACAAGCAAGATCATATTTTTTCATCGTGTTAAAAATGTAGAATCTTTTGGACCAGAAAGCGATGATTTGCGGAGAGCATTGATTTTTTGTTTTCATTTGAAGAAAAATTGCTGCAGAGTCGCATCGAATGTTTATCGAGGCATATGGTGAGGCTAGTTTATTCCTGTTAAATACAAGGCGCAAATCAGATCAGAATGCATCGTTAAGGATCCATGGAAAAGGCGTATCTATGGTACAAACGACACTTTAACTTTCCAGTCGAACTTTCCTGCCTCGATGTCTTCTGCACCGTAGATTTCCATAATTATCCAGAACATCGAGACGCTCTGTATGAGGAGCAACGTGAGTTTAATATATCGACTTTCCTCGACACGCTACGCAGCCTCCCATACCTCGGCCATTACTTTTTCTTCGATCCAGATCCGATCTAGCCCATCATCATAATTTCGCCCTTGCGAACCTGAATTAGCAGCGTGTATCATTCTGCGTTCTCTCAGCTGGGCGTTCCGAGCAGCGCGGAAAAACAGGTCGATCGATCTCGAAAGCTGACGAAAGTCGCTGGAGCGAAGGAACGGCTTCGCGTACGAAACTGTGGGCGAAATAATCCGTGAAATCTTACTTACCGTAATAACCTCGAGACGGTATAAGTGATGGCTGCGAGGAGTGCGCGTTGGTCGCGTTAGAGCAGAGCTGCCCAAACTTTCTGTGGACCACGCGCCGATTTTTGCCATTTTGTGACTTAAACTGATTTTATATTGACTCGATATCGATCTCATTTTATGTTATTAAATTCATCTAGCAAGAGAATCGACAAGAGTCAATATGTTTTTCTATCTTGCGTAGAGCCCCTGCTATCGTAATATTGATCCTTTACTAATCGTTTGTTCTTGTTTTTTACAAATCTTTTTACAAACTTGCGTGTGTTTTTAAGGTTGAGATACATCTGAGACTTTGATAGGGTTTATTTTAGGGTGGAACATTTTTAAATAAAAAAATATATGTTGTTTTATGGTTAAACATTTATTAAGTAAAACATGGAGTACAGTGTTACACGTATTGAGATCGCAAAGCGCAATTTTTTTGCATTGACATGGACCCCCTGCAGATCCAAATTAATCCCCGGGGGTCGATATAGACTACTTTGGCAATGATTGCGTTAGATCGAACGCCATGTGTCCCCCCTCTACTTCGTACTAGCCTCTGAAAGTTTGACCGGCTAGTAGCCGACGCGTAATTTGCTAATAGCCTTTGACACGCGCGTACTTTACGTCCATTTGCAATTTTCATTCCTACGCGAGAGAGAAAACCTGTAATTTGACAGGATCAGAGGAAAACCTCGCGGCTTTACTTATACATCGAGGTCCCAGGAATGACGTTAATACGTACTATCGCTGGTATTTTCCTTCGTAGAGCATGGCTGATCGCGCTCCATCGTGTTGTTAGATTTAACACTAAACCTAAAGCGGTCAAAATAACCGCTCAGTCGTCTTTTCATAAAAATTGCCACACGACAAACTGTCGAGCGACGAAATGCGATTGGCCTGAATGGATAATGGTCTATGACGATATAACAAAACGATTTTATCGTTTATCAAAAGGATATTCATCGACGAGGAATCCAAAATCGAAAGAGGAACGACGTTCTTCCAATTCTTAATCACGACTTCCAGCTCCGTAATTTCTCCCGAACGCTCATTGTTCTTTTGTATTTCTTGCATACATTATCCTCCATTCAAAAATCATCATTCCTGATGGAGATTATTCTACGGAATGGGCGGCATTTGACCTGGATTGACATTGGCTGCCTACTCCGTCGAAGGAGCATGCCGGCCTGATTGTCCGGACACATAATTATGCTAATGGGAACTTATTTATAGAGGACTACGTCTTACGAAAAGAAGGAAGAATAACACGAACGGGACAGGAAGATCTTCTCGATCGCATATGGCTAACGGTAGCTGTGCGCGCCGATCAATTTTTCCTTTATTCGTTCGAGCCGAGTATGCAAATACAGAAGCCATCGCTCCTCCATTCATTGCGCCGCGCATTCTTAGCGCGATTTAGTGTTAATGCTCTCGAGATATTTATACTCCGCCGCGTCGTTCGTTTGAACATCATAAAATCCCGATAGCGAAATTCGCGAGGAATCGCTAATTGATAAATACATGAGCCAAAGAAAGCCGTTTTATTTCTGGACGCTTTAGAGTTTATTTCTGGCACGCGTGACTTTTGCCACGTCCGCGTCTTTTCTCGCTTCTCGAGAGAGAGGAGGAGGAGGAATTCTTTCTTTGCGGTGGAATACGAGGAGGGAAGTTCTTCGAGAGGCGAGCCGGTATAATATGTGGGCCTTTTTCGTCCGGTTCTAGCCACGCAGGAAAGCAAGGAAAAAGGCGAAATCGTTGGGCGCTCGGGTGAAAGTTTACAAAGGATGAGAATTCGGGTAGCGCTGGTTAGGCACTCCTCGAACGGAGAATGTCCTCATAAATATTTAAAAAGCCTATTGGTCCGCCGTGACCTCCGGTTTTCCTCTTCATCCGGCGAATCTTCTCTCTTTCAAACCGACCAGCATGCCCGATGCTCCTTTTTCGAAATGCCAGCAACTCCTTCGGTACCTCTTAAAAATCCCACATGAATGTCGGTGTTCTACCGTCTCTCGAATTTTCTTCGATCGTTAGATTCCTCTCTTATTTAATAAATATATATCATATATTCGTTTAATAAATATACGTGAGGATTTTATATTATACGTACAATTTTTCATACGTCAATATATGAGTGAAGAGAAATACTTAAATGCGATATGTTATAAAATTCTTAATCCATAAATATATAGATACGTAGAAACCGGTGCAATAATTTTACAATATATTTAGTTAACGAGAGATAATTTAATAACACAATTTACAATATATTTATAATTATTTTATAATATGTATTACAACTTATACAATTTATTTTATAATTATTTTATAATATGTATTATAATTTATATAATTTATTCTACAATTATTTACTATAATTTATAATTAATATAATTTTACAATATATTTAGTTATTCGATCCTCTAGCTCAGCGCGTCGTAAAGTTTGAAATTCAGTGGGCGCTTTATTTTTAATTACAAGCAAGATTAATCGAGATTTACCACTGCATTAACCCAAGGAATATTACGCGGCCGATTCGTTGAGCACGGTGCACGATCGTCCACTGGAACCTCTTACGTCCACCGATCACGATCTCGAAGAATTTCGAGTATTCCAGGATGACGACTTTGCTTAGCAATTTAAATTCCTGCATCTGCAACGCGGTTTTCGAGCCATCCTCCTTCTCCTTTTAGGCCTGTCCTTCGGATTCTGAACGGACGGCACGCAGCAGAGGCGGTTAAACGTGAAGTGCCGAATGAAAAATTACCGAGCAAGGGTGAAGAAACCTAAAAGGAGGTGTAAAGCCTCCTACGGTGTCTTATCGTTCTGCTCGATGCTACGCCTCGTAATGCAAGTGCAGTCCAGGCCACGAATAAGATTTATTTCCGTTACACGAATCGTGGAAGTTTCACGATAAACTGTTATCATAACGCGTTCGATTATGATTCCTAATTTATATTCACAATCGTATTTGTATTCACTCGGTATGTAACCAACGACGAGACATTCCTTGTCCTCGAATTTCTAATCGATGTGTTAGCACATTATGGTTTTACCACAAGAAATATGCTGCCTTTTTAACGCGAAACCAACCGAAGCGATTTAAATGAGAAACGGTCGTTTCTTAGAAAAAATTGCTGTAGTTTGCAAGCGAGTGTTTTTAAAGATCATCCACGATTCTTCTCAGTACTCCTTTCCTTTAATACTAAATCGACCAGTCGCTTTCTGGGTGTATTTATGTATACCACGTATATTCTCAATGAAGAAGATCATTAGGTATGATTCACACTCTGTGGTAGAATCGTGGAAAATCTCAGAAAAAGACTTCTCACGAAGTACAATTTCTTTTTAAGAAAGAACTGATCGATCATTTTGATCGTTTCGATCGATTTAATGTTAAGGATATATGCGAGGATCCATAAATATGTCCAGAAAGTGGCTGGTAGGTTCACTCTTAACGCCGATGAAACCTGTCGATAGCTCCTTACTTTCCAGAGAGCGAATCCTCTCTTCCAGGTACCAGTCCCATCCGAGAACGAGCCTGACCTTTCGGATCCCAACCTCTACTGTAACATAACCCTGACACGAAACGTCGACCTACGGGATCCTTCTTCGTCATCTCGCCTTCTCCGGAACTTATTTATTGCTTCTCGGTCGAGCGACCTCCCACTTGCGATTCGCGGCTGGGTTACGCAACGCCTATTCTCTTCCTTCGGCCTTAAATATCAGCCGGTTCGTCCCGTCGAAGGAACTTCCGAACCTTTCCACGTCGACTTTCTTCCTCTCGTTTTGTTTTTTTTTTCTTTTCCCCCCTGGAAGACGATGCTATCGGCGGTAGAAAGCGGCTTTTATTTTATGGCGATCATCCTGCCCTTTATTCGCCGACCTTTCGCGACTCCGGGCGAATACTCTCGCGACTTCCACCGGCGGGTTGATACTGAAATTACTTGGCGTAACGCGTGTATGATGGAACTGATATATTATAAATGTTTATAAAACGAGGGGTGGAGTTTATTACTTAGCGTAATGTGTGTATGATGGGATATGTATGGAATAAATGTTTATAAAACGAAAGTGGTGAACGAACGCGAATATATTTAATTACTATAATGAATTAAAGATGCTAAATAGTATTTTATATAGTAATTAAGTAGTTTGCGTGCCAGAAAACAGTGATGGAGATTGGCAAAAGAAATACACGATCAGTAATTTTCCAATGTATCATCAGGTTAGATATTTTGACTGGTGCGGTGGTTTTAGGATCAAAAGCTCAGGTGGTATGCAGTTATCTCGGTATGCGTTTATGGGCAAATCTGATTGTAGACGCGTTAGGAAATCGTCGTTGTTTGGCTTTTGATGCAAGCGGTTTCGTTCATTTTTGTTCGGTCTTCAGGAACTTGACGACTGTTTAACGCGGTCAATCCCTCCAGCAGTCCTGCCCGCTTGAAATAAAGAGATTGATTAAACAATTCCAACTAACGAGTATCGCGCGTCGAGCTGAGTAATGAGCCGTTAGGAAAGTCTCGTCTGATTACAATGTTCTTCGAGTTTTACTCTTTCCCTCCATTCCGGCTTTTACGACCTCGCGGTAATTCCACCTCTCCTTTGATCGAACGATCCCTTGATTATCTCCGAGGGTGAAAACAAAGGAGGGGGGCAAATTCGAGTTATTAGCCGCGCGTTTCTACCTTGCGATGGGATTGAATTATGAAACCCGTAATTATCGAATTTTTCTTCGCCAAATGATTTCCAGATGTTCAATGTATACACTGTTAATTACCCCCACGCCTTATCTCGTAAAAGTAACTTTGGCTTATTTATTCATTTATTTATTGTTTTAACATCTCAACGAGCATCGACCTCTTAGATCATTGGCTCAAGTTTTTGGTTCATCATCGGTGTTTATACATGAACCACTTTATACCACCTCCCGATTTTGGTTTATTCATTTACTTATTTCTTAATAACTTAAACATCGACAGGAGTGAATATGTTTGTTTTTTAATATTTTAACGCTGGTGGTTCACCTTAAACAGTAGGTCCTAGGCCAAATGACCTTAGCAGTCAGTGCCAAAAAATGGATAGAAAAAAGAAAAGAAAATACTTTAACGAGCGTCGGCCTCTTATATCATTCGCACAATTTTTTGGTTCATCATCGGTATTGGCACACGTGCCAATTGACACCAGGGTGCTATTTCTTCGTCCCTTCGGTCCAAATCCGCCTCGCGAGTTAACGAAGTCGACTCGAGGAAACGAGGCTCGAGCCCCTTTTCCTTTCTATCATCGTTCCTGGCGATGCTCGCCGATATCGCAGCCGTTAGAAAGCGGTGACGTATTACCGAACTGCGACCTTCTCGTTCTTCTACCGCCACGACGGGGTTTTGTAACTGTTCGCTCATCAGCCCCCTCGTGCAGCTCACCTTCACTTTCGTCCCAGCCAGATCTTGTTTTTCTCGCTTCGAGCAGCTCGTCCTTTCTTTCGCGCGCGGCAAATGTCTCTGGCCTAATGCAGCCAAACGATTCGTTTCCTCGTCGCTAGGGCTCGATTATAAATAGAAACCGCCGATTTGTTTCCATCGACGTTCCTCTCACCGACACGAGGACACTTAACATTTCACTCAAGCACCTCGGTACCTGCTACGGATCACGAACTTCGTTACCGTGCCGACTATAATGCCGAGACACGAGCAGCCTCTACCGCGAGCGAGTGTCCACCATTTTCCGATCGCTTCGCGTTAATGAATCCAGCTGGACATTCCTTCGTATATCTGCTTTCTCTTTGTCAAGGATTTCCTCGGAGTCTCGGCTATCGAGTGCAGAAATAATCGATGAACCGTCCAAATATAATTCCGTGCTCGGCATGGCTAAAGGAGGCTGGACGAAACTATTGGATAGGTGAAAATGACCGATTTCTCGGATAAACTGCATAGCTTTGTTGTGAGAGCGCATGCTTGAGACTTTAGACGTATTCATTAGGGCGCGTGGATCGTTATACGTATTCAGACGTTTCTTCTTTGCTCTGTTCTTCTTTAAAGATATATGGGATGCCGCATGATTCATGTAGAATTTGAGAATTTGAAGAAAAAAGCGCGTGTGTGCTGGCAAAGCCTCGGAGGCAATTTACTCGATATGTCATTCCATGCATAACCCTATATCATATACTTTATGAACGAATGAAAAATAAAAGTTTTTATTTATAAACCTGTGTACTTTTCAAAATTACTTGCCTCAATTTTGGACACCCCATATATATATATATACACACACCTATGATTATAAAATGATTATAAAATATATATATATTTTTTATATATATTATAAAAATGATTATAAGAATGTCGTAAATCATACTTCTCCTTTCCCAAAATAGCTTTCCACCATCGTGATCCACACGACGCACAAAACTCGCGCAATACGGAGCAAATTCTTATCTCCGAATCCTTCGTAGAGACCACTTCCAGGCCGCACATACGGTACCCCTAAATACGTCCGAAAATAGCCCCGCAATTCCAGCGTTAAACGAGCGGACGATCAATCAGCATCGTCCCAATTCAAAAGCTCCTCGTGCAAACCGCATTAGATCCGTGGCTCGAGGACGAGTCGCAATCCGGCCAGAGAGGCAGATGCATCTCGTGCCGCAATTGAGCGAGGCCGGTTTTTAGAGTACTTTCTCGGTAGGAATTGTGCGCTCCTATCCACGTAGCCGATTACGGCGCGGCCTTTGACGTAATTCCTTCGTGGAAGGGAAGGAGGATGCGCGCGGGCGGACGCTGCGGTTTTGCCAGCTCCGATATATCGCCCACGCTGATCGCCGTAGATTATCGACGGCATAAAAGCGGCGTACGTGCGCCAGGGTAAGGTGAAAGGTGCTCTTCTTACGTGATTTTACAATACACCCGCGAGCCGTTATGCCCTTTCGGCGCTGACAAAATCGCGAATCGAGGCTCTTCCTCGTGCGCCCGGCTTCTCTCCAGCATCCGTGTAATCGACCGCTTGCTCCAATCGTACCCATCGCTTTTGGTTTTTCTCTGTTATACGTATAGCGTGGCTCTTGTGGTTGGGAAGCTACCTTAATCATTTGCAAGATAGATTCTTTTTTTTTAATAAGAAAATTGGATTTTGAAGAGGAACGATTTGGAGGTACTGGAGTAGTGTGAGCGGATTATACGGATGATGTCAAGTGGCATCATTGGGCTGGGGTTAAACTGTAGGTTTTATGCTGAATGACTTTAGCGGTTAGCGCTGAACATAAATAAAAAGAATCGTTTTTTCGGTCTTTGAAAATTGATTTGGAATTTTATCAACGCGCGACGTTATACTTATTTCTATAGAATACGATTGTATAGTAGAATCTGTGGAAGAAGTAAAAGGATTGCGGGAAGATGGAGAGATCTGCGTGCCCCATTTAAAAGATAAAAATCCTTCGAAAGACCGTTCAACCCTTTAACTATATTACCACTTTGCCGTGTACTATTTGGCAATACTTCATACTAAACCATTAATAATACAAACTTGGTAATCACATTATATTAATACCTGCCTCTCGAGAACAACAATTCCACGTATCCCACAATTTCCCGTAATTCTTCAATAACTCCACACACATAAACCAGTTTCACTTATGAACTCAAGTATTACCTCAAAGTACTACCAAGTAGTCCACACCAAGTAGCAGACTACTGAAAGGGTTAAACAGTCTCCAGGAGCATTTTATAGACCAGCACCGCGCGGCTTCACATCTTAGAAGCAGCACGTCGATTTCTCGAGCAGCTTCAACAACGCTCGAAAAATAATGAAGGCCCAAACCTGCTCGCGCTATTATTGTTTCATCGGGCCCCTTCTCTTCCACCGGCAACAGTACCCAGCCATACACGCGCATTATTGGCGCGCTCGACGATTTCGTACGGTGGCCACAAAAAACAGGCTCGGCCTGGATCGCCAGGCTTAGAGATGAGCCTGGCTATTGGGCAAGACTCGCGCTCGATGTAGTAACTCCGGCGCTACTGTAACGGTAATATCACCGTAATGGCTGTAACCGTTGCGATAATCGGGCCTCGGTTTCTTCCTCCTCCTCCTCCAACCCTTCTCCTCCTCCGCATCACCATTGCGAGAGGCTTAATCAGCGCCAGGATGGCCGGCCTCCATCGACTGGCAATTAATATCGCGCTCATGGGTAAAAAGTTGAAAATAGGATACAGGAATTGATTATCGCCTTGGAAAAGGTCGAGGCAGTTGCAGACGAACTCGTGCGATCGGGCTATCCAGGTTGTTAATTAATCGTTAAACGGGGCGCGTACTTATAATTGCTCTGTTGCGAGAGCATCGATGCCCAACGACATGGCAGGTCCTGCCTCGATTACCTTGGCAGAACGGAGGCCTTTCCCAAGATTTAATTGACCATTGTTGATACCGGAGCGGCAATTAAGGGACCCTCTGCCCCTGCAAACGTACGAGGCGACGGGCACGACGAGCTTCGTTACTGAAATACCATCGAACGACGATCCAACACTGTGCTCCTCGCGCGAATAAGTTCTTTATGCACTCCTGGAGTGTACTGGAATGAATAATTCATCGGTCACGGGATATTTCGTGCTATCAGATAATCGTTTAATTCTCCTTAGTCCAGGGCTCGTTGCGGGCTATTATTCATTTGCCCACATCGTCGATCAGCTCGGGCGAAGGGTTTTGAAAGAGTGATCCATTGAGCGAAAGTACGGGCGACCTCGAGGAGAGTTTGTTTTACGTTGGAAAAAACGATAGACACCTGCCGAGTACACCGATCGGCGCTATTAACCTTACATATAGTTGCACATAGGAAGCCTAACCGCTTAATACAATGCGAGGAATTTCTTAACCTAGAACTGCAAGCGGTTGGCGAGAGAGTAATTTCCGTTTTGTAGCGTGGAATAAGAGTTGTATACTTATGTAAAGAATAAAGTTCGATCGATGGTTCATTTTCCATTTTCCGCGATGATCTTCCGCCATCTTTCTGGCAACCTTATAATTCCATACTCATAAAACTTCCGGTCTTTATCAGCGAAAAACCGAACTGAGCACCAGAGAACCCAAAATGCTAATAACGCATCAAATTCCAATGAAATCCCTGATAAAACAAAGAATACAAAATATTTCAATTTAGTCGTAAAATCCCTATGAAAACTTTCAATAATTCACCATATTTGGCTAAAATGTTTACCGGTAGAACTACCGAACCGGTCAAACTGACTCAGTCAGTCGTTTCTCAAAAAAATCGTAGTGCTTTATAAGGATGTATTTTTGAGATTTTCATGCAGTATTTAGATCACCATTTTGATGTACTGAAAATGTATGTGGTGTTCTAAATATGCCTAGAAAGCGGCTGGTTATTCTAGTGTTAAATAACAACGACAGGTCCAGATGACCTTAGTGGTCGGCGCCAACGTGAATTAAAAAAAAACAAATATAAAACAACGATAAGTACCAGCGTGAACTTGCACGCCGTAATAAGGCAACCAGGAAAGAACGTTCTCTAGGAGGATGGCTTCACCTCGATTCCCTCCCCTTGCTAAATAGTCCAGCGTGCAGGACACGTCGCGAGTGGTACCACCTGGCATGCACGTACACGTGGGCCTGCATACACGTACACCGCGTGTACCTACCGGGCACGAAGATTTATAGACGAAGCCGGCGACTGTCAAGTCTCGTCTCGGGAAGACGAGCATCGGGCCAGCCAGTCGACTCGTTGGCAGATCTAAATGTCACGGGATTCACACAGGTATTACGCGCAGGAGGGTTATATCACTGCCGGGTCTTCGGATGCTACTCCACGCAGTGGCGCGTACCCCTCGTGGAGAAGGAGTCCTGCGTTATGCGTTTGAACTTTGCGCTTTATCCCGAAGAGGTTGAAATCCGAAGACAATGGACATTTATACCTTTAATCCTCACCGTGTAATTCTTCTTTAGGTTTACATTAAATGTACGACTTTGCTTCCGCGGGTTTTTGGGGTTTTATCGAAACAGACATTTCGATAATAGGGTCCGAAATTAGGGTTTTATCGTAAAAGACTGGTTCTACGTTTATGACTCGAAGTATTGTTTATGGGGTTGTCTATGGGGGGAGAAAATTTGTGGATCTGATAAATAATTTAGGTACGAAAATTACAGAGGTGCTTTTGGAGTGTTGGAGATTAAATGGGGGTTCGTGCTAGTGATTTTATTAAAACGTTATTGAGATATGTGCGTGTCGCTGTGTAAGTGTAAGTACCTAGAGTAATTCGATAGTTTCTTTTTTTATACCGATCTGTTAATATTTCGGTTAATCGCTGATTAACTTGTGGATACATTCATTTGGATAATTCGATGGCTTTTTGTCCCTTGGATTTATCGAGCAAACATTCTCAATCGCGCACTTTTGATACTAATGCGTTTACACTGATCGGCGCTAAAGAAAGTTCGATTCCACGCATATCTCCGCGATTTCGTTGCGTCATAGTTTAAAGCGGTTAACGAAATGAATGACCGAGGTTACATAAGTACACACTCCTGTACGATTATTTATTGCAACAATTGATGTATCGGATCAAGTAATATTCTCCACGCTCCAATTGCAATGACGTTATATAATAATAATTAAGAAATAGACGAAATAGAGTTCGACCGTAGCGATTGGCCATTAAAGTTCAGAAATGGCCTGAAAGGGAAAAGTTGATTAGCGGGAAATTCTTTTATTATTGCACGTTGCTTAACGCCGTGGCCACGTACTTTCCCTATCACCGCCGCTACTGCGCATCGGAATTATTCGCCACAACTCCTTTCATTCGAATCTTTAAATTCGACCAACTTCGAAATCCAAGCTGCGTTATTCTCCACTTGGCGATAAACGAATGTCTCACCATATAAACCTACATGACAGTACAGACAATAAACGACGATCATTATGCGCGGATTATTCCGCTCGTCGATGCAAATTGGTTGATAAACGTTAAATAGCCGCATCTCGAAATTTTTATTCTGTTTTCTTCCCAGTTTTTTTCAAGCACTACGATCACTTGTCAAAATTCAATCGCCATTAAGTAATTACAGGATATGGTAAGCCTTGCAATCACGTTGTACATTTTTATCTCACCCCTGCGATTCTTCATAGAAAGTGTAATACAGCAGAATGAATACCAGGTGTGTTGAAAAATGAACAGGAATTTTATAATCATGCGATTTTTATTAGTTCGATTCGCGTGATTTTTTCGTTATTGCGTTAGTAGACGTATGCGAAGAGTATTTGTACTTTGTTAGCTGGACGTTTAGTTTATTGTCAGCTGTGAAAAACAAAAATTTCGAAGGGACATGGGACATTGGTGTCGAGGAATAGATCGAATTCATTGCGAAAAACGAAAATTCCCCTCATTCTATTGACCTCGTATATATTTAAATCGAAACCCTCGTTCAGATCGCCAATTCCCCTTGAAGCCCATTCTCCATCCGAGAGAAATCCAGAGGATGCGCGTGGTGCAACCTTAATTATCGTCGTGCCAAACTCCTAGCGCGGTTCACAAAGCACAAAAGATATATTGCGCCGGCGGAAATGATCGCGATAGCTCGCGATACTTGGCCCAACCGCGGGATTATTAACCCTGCCAAGGCAGAGGTCGCGTCGAGATTTAAAGCGCCTTTTTACCTTCGGGCGCATTCTATGCGAAAGTCATATTTTAAGCAGGGATGCTCGGACGGCCGTCCATAAATAATCCAGCCAGGCGGCCCCTGATAAGTCCATCCTGCGTGTATTTTCATTTCGAGCGCTGCGCTCGAGTGTGCGTGTACCGCGTCGCTTTATAAATCCGCAGGACGGCACGAGACGCGGAGACAAAACACACGATAGCCGCAAAAACGTATATAATCGTCCCGGCGGGACACGCGATGATAATAATCATAGGGTCATTCAATGGTAATGTGTTTTAATATGAGCGAAAAAGAGGCACTGCCAAAGTATTTTAACGCTTAACGGAGCCCTCGCGAGATTTCTCGTTCTTATTTCTTTCCCCTGAAAACTATTCGTCCCAACGCTAGTCGCTACGTATTACAAAATATTCGAAGGAACTCACGTATTGCTGAACATAGTGCCTTATAATATATTATTTATAAGGTTAATAAATATGTGGATTTTTAATTTCATACGTGTCTCTGTTTTTCATTTCCAAACGAGAAAATCGCTGGTTTTAGAGTAACAATACGGGAACTAATGTTAATTGTTAATTCGTACGAAGGCCCGTCGAAATAAGTAAAACTACAGGAATAAGGTAAAAAAATAAAAAGAAAAACTACGGGAAATAATATACGGTTGTATTAATTCGTAAAAGGTTCGTCCTGTCGAGTTATCGATTAAGTTCAGATGGAAGATCGGATAGTAAAACGGATACGATGCCGGATTCGATAGGAACATTGGCCTCAGTTTTTTTGCCAAGAAAGGTGTTATTGATAAAACTCAATGTCGCAATTGTCCATGATCCATGCAGCGCAGGATAGATTGGCGATCGAATGACCGGTTGTGGGTCGAGGTCATCCGGTACGTATGCGTATCGCCCAATCAGAATTGTCGTCGAATCCTGTCGATCTCGTAAATCCAATACTTATAGTCGAGGTCCTTTCAACGGCGGATAACGATTGTTCGATCGGCCCCAAAGGTGCCTGCGATTTATCGTCGTTTTTCAGCCCATCATCTTACTCAACACTAAACCTACCAGCCACTTTCTAGACATATTTATTTATACCGCGTACACGCTCAAAGAAAAGAACTATTAAGCAGAGTTGTCAATGGATCGACAGGAATTGTTATCGCACTGGATGTTGGCGGTAATCAAAATTGGATTCTTGTGTATTAGAAATAATATATAAGAATAAACTTTATATATGTTTTAAAATTGGATTCTTATGTATTATAAATAGTATATACGAATAAAATTTATATATATATATATATATATACATTATAAAATTGGTTCCTGGTATTCTTATAAATGAATATTACGAATGGCCAAACTGTAGCAGTTTTCAGAAGCTGGGAAGAACGCGAAAGAGTTTCGAGGAACTTCGTCACAGTCGGCGGAGCGCGGTGTACTCCAGGAATTATTTATGAAATTTCGGTTTCTACGGTGGAATCTTGGCGTGTGTGACCGCGCTTTCCATTTCTTCCTCCTTTCCCTTTCCAACCTCTTCCACGACACGCTTCTGATAAAGCTAAATCCGCAATGCTTCAATTAGACTTGAGAATCTTAAAGAAAGCTCCTTAGGTTATTTCCCTTAAATCATCAAGATTGTTCGAAGGAAATTGATCGCGCTTTAAACGACTCAAAACACTTCTGCGTAATATTACATTTTGGTTATTTCGATCTATAAATTAGTCGCGCACATTATGTAAATCATTACCTGAAAGCACTGTGTGCAAACTGTGTTAGCTGCGATGAATTAATAGTTACGTGTTAGCGATAAGCGATAGTATTTGTCCCGTTGGCGTAGAATTTAGAATCGTTGCTCGAGAGTGGCGAGGATGAAATTTATCGTTGAGCAGCGACACCTTCGAATTGATATGAAATGCTTTCGTACACGCGAATAATCGCGGATCGGTAAAAGGTTTATTATCTTTAGACATCGAATTAAGAGGCAAGATAGCATGTCCAGGTAACCTCGACTCATTTTGCGGGAATTATTTCAGCGTACATCGATACGTCTTTGGTGTCCGCTTGATCGTGTTGAACTCAATCTCAAACCACGATCCCCGCAACACGATTTATCCATTTCATGAGAACAGTTTCCCCGTTTATCCAATGCACCGTCCGAGATGTACGGTTCACATTTTGTACCGCCGTTTAGAAGCAGAAATTCGATCGTTCATTTTCCATCGATACTCGGTACACGCGTAAACGACCGGCGCTCTGTGGAATTCAGAACATTGCTTTTAGTATATAGAATTTTATAGTTTTATTTTATTATATTAGTATATGGAATTTTATTTTTAATAGACGTCCAGTTTTATTCGACACGGAATTTGTATGCTACTCGAAAAGTGGGAGGAAGCAGAGGTCAACGATGGACTTCGAATCATAAATGTTTATAACCAGTTGTTTTACGATAAAGCTTCGAAATCCGGAAAAAAACCGGTGGAAGCAAAGGTGCACATCTAATAGAATAGATATGGATATAGAATTATGGGGAAGCGTAAGAAAATTCTTCGCGCACGTTTTCACCTCCTTAGGTGTAGGTGGAATGGTAATGGAATGGTAATGTATTACAGCACTGCACGGGCGCGATAAAAATAATTTGATCGGGCAGTAACAATTAACACCTGTCTCGCTCGCGTTAGATAAGCACAGTGAAAGTCGCCCCTTCTCCGATCACCTTTTTGCGGCCGAACTTCTTACCATTTCGTTGGCTCGCATCTGGCGACACATTTGTAACGAAATGTGGGCCTCTCACGAATGGCCATTTAAACGACGTCCCTTCTTGTCCGCATACTTTCTCTCCCTCCCCCAATTTTTGCTCCTTTCCTTGGATAACCATGAAAATTCTTCATTTTTTTTAATGGTCACTCGATCACTCGAAGGAATTTATACATTATTACTGTAAACGTGGGCATCGATTTGCGTAGATACAGGAATGTATAAATTGTATAAATATAATAATATACAATAATATATTATAATAATATATTATTGTATATTATTATATTTATACAATTGCTTGAAATTCCCTTTTCTGTTTTACAAATATCCATATTGATTTATTAAAAATAGGTAAAGTCCGATGTAGATCTTGCCTTAATTATATTACATCGAAATTGTTAATGAGCAATAAAGAAAACTGTAGGTAAACGATCGTTTTTTGTCAATCGCATAAAAAGATGTGACGCGTGTCGATCGATATCGATCATCGATCGACGTACGTCAGGAGTTTTTCCATGCTCCTTAATGACGCTCGATATTCCCTGGCTCCTATAAGAACCTCCTGGCAGTGCTGAGCGATTCGATCAGGTTTGCCCGCTGAGGCATATTTGATATTTAATCGCTATGGGCCAAATTCTTCAAAAATTCTGGTGCAGTAACCTATCGTCGGTGCGTGACGATAGTTGCGCATAATTATCCTGGCAACTGGTGCAACGGGCTCTCAGTGGACCCGGAGCGGGATTGCGCAAAGGCATAAATTACCTCGGCAAATTATCATCGCGCCGAACAAGACGGCATTTTCTTTTCCTACGTTGGCGCAGAAAAATCACCCTCTGTTATCTATACTCGTTATACCTGTATCGCTATTTATACGAACGACGGCTAAGTCGATCTAATTGCATTCCCCATTAGCTCCGTCCGGGCAATTGTTTTACGAGCTCAAAATCGTCTCTCCTCTTTGCAGTTTTCGTGTCGATCCTCGACTTCCAGCATGGCTTCTTGTTATGCAGCGCGGGGGAACCTGGCGTAAGTAATCCAAGAATTACTCATCCTTGCGCGTCTATTAACATTCGATTCGAGTATTTCCTACGCTGTTTCGTGAATCTTTGGCTGAATTTAGTTTTATACCGTCGAATGAAATTGTCGGATGCTATGGGATTCGAGGAAACTTGGAGCAAATAGATTCGAACGAATCTCTTGTCGGTTTCTCGTTGAATTGTTTTGACGCTGTCCAATGAAATTATCGAATCCTGTAGGATTCGAGTAAATCGATTCTCGAAGTAAATTTATCCCGTCGAATCGAGGAAATATATTCGAGCGAATCTTCTTTATGCTTTGCATGCGTTTGGACTTCGATGAACGATTCGAGTAAACCTTTATTTCTGTCTTGCAAGTATTTGGACTTCGACAACCTGCCGGAAACGAATTTCTCTTGCCAAGGCAAGGTGATCGGTGGATACTACGCGGACGTCGAGACTGGTTGTCAGATGTTCCACGTTTGCACCATCGGTCAGAAAGGTAGTTCAGTATTATTAAGGCACGAACCCAGAATAAAAATAAACTTGGAGGATACCAAGAAAACGACGTTGATGAGTTTTGCCGAATAATCGTATCAATCTCGTTCCAACGTATCATTGTTGTAAAATACCTTTGATCTAAAATAACGAGCAGCTCTTTACGCCCCAAGTCCCGAAGTAAAGTCACATTAAATTGCGCGCACCGTTATCGCAACGTGTATAAACCTCGAAACTCGTAAACAAGTGGCAAAAGTTCTATCGCGCTCGATAAAGCATCGCGAAACACGAAATATAATTATACACAAATTGTTCGGATACCAGCTATAAAAACTACACATCGCATAAATTCCACGCGTAAAACCCATATTATATTATATAAACTAGCTATAATATAAAAGCTAAATCTCTAAGCAGAGGCCTTCGTCTCTCGCTTAAAAATAATTCCTTTCCTTTCCACGCTTTATATTTAAAACTAGTTCCAAATCACTACTTTATTTTTGAAACCAATAACCACTGTAATATTCCTAATCCAAAGATTCGGTTATCCAACGATAAACCTCTAGGAGCCACACTCCGGAGTGGTCCTTAAAATAAAAACTAAAAATCGAAATGAAGAATAAAAGAGATAAAAATAAATAAGAATAAAATGGGAAATAAAGAAATAAAAAACCGAGAAACGGCGTGGATATCGCGCGAGTATTCGACAATACGAAAGCCGGGCGAGAACTGGGAGGGATTGAGACACCGATAAAAGATAAAATCGAGCGCCGACAGGCAAAGGAGCGCGAGCGATCGCCCCGTCGTGACGATCCAGACACTCTCGGCTTAGGTCAGTAAACGTACCTCGGCGACCGTGACATTCTCTGCCAAGCGATCTCTCGATCGATTACAAAACCCCCACGATCGGCGCTTGCCGGCCCTTTCGATCGGTTCGGCCGCTTAATCGATCCGCTTATCGGCCCGTGTTGCCAATAACGATCGCGGATGCGATTATTGGTCCGATTATGTCGATAGGCTGGGGGCTAATTGCGGCCCCCGGCGTATCGACTAATCGAATATCCGAGCAGGACGAATGCGGATCGATCTTTCGTCGCGACGCGTCAGCCTCCTGGCATATAAAACGCTTTGCATAATCGCTTATGCAACCCGGACTGCCAAAACTCGCGTCACTTTCCATGTTCCGCGTGTCCGGCTGAATTGTTTGGCGGAGATTATTCGAGCGCGGCCGCCTCGTGAGAAGAAAGTGCGCAGGGACGTTTCTGAGTTGGACGAGAATCGCGACTTTGCGTTGCCATCGAAGGGGCTATGATTTTTTTAAAAGGAAAAAAAATAGACCGTATATGCAGAGTAATATTTAAAATTGGATTAATGAATAAATAAGGATCGTTAGCACGAGAAATATCGAAGGAGTTAAAGTAACGGGTCAGTTGGTTCTTTAAAAAATCGTAGAACTTCAGGACAATGCCTTTTTCTGAGATTTTTCGTGATTTTCACGCGGTATCTACGTAGTTATATAGATTTATTCGAATTTCCCTTTGGCTTCTTTTTTTTTATAATGTAGATATGTGATCTAAATATGATCTTAAACTAGATAATTCTAGTGTTAAATATCTACGATCCAATCTAAATACATACCAATAAAATATAAGAAAATAAATGAGTTAAATATCCACTATCCAATCTAAATACATAGTAATAAAGTATAAGAAAATAAATAAGTTAAGTATCTACGATCCAATCTAAATACATAAAATAGAACACTTGCCATAACTGTCGCTCGCATCCGCGTAAACGAAACAAATTCGAGCCTCCGCGACTAGAGCTGCGTGGATTATAATCGAGCGATCGAGCCCGCGTAATTGCGTAAAGCGTAAACGGATTTTGGTCCTATAAAAAAAGGGAGAGCGTGGAGGGTAAAAAGTAGCGAGTAACCGGCGCGATAAAATTGGAGCAATTCAATAACAAGGAGAGTACTGGCAACCACGACCCACAAAGAGCAGCCCCGAATAATGACCCTCTTCTTCACCGTGAGACTTCGTTTCAGACGAGATTATGGACATAAAATTCCTCTGTCTGAACGGGACCGTCTTCGACCAGGAGACCAGGGTGTGCGAGAGGGTGGACGAGGTAGACTGCAGCAAGAGCGAGCGGTTCTACAACTTGAATCTGGAGCTCTACGGGAATAACGCCGTGACACTCAGGTAAAATACGATTACGTATATGTAGCAAAGTGGTGTTGGTAAGAATGCGGTTTATCAAAAAGATTAAAATACATACCGGTGATAATTAAAAAAAAATTAATCCTTGCGAGCAGTAAATATCGCACACACAGCACCATGCGAAATTCTCGTGCACTACATATATTATATTATAACTTGAAGCACCAGTACGATGAGATATTTCCTCCTACTTCTACCGCATTTTACTATAAGACACTCGTCGAACACCCACGCGAGGTGATCGAGAAGAATTTATTTTAACACTAAACCTACGGAAGCGATTGGTTTTTTTTTTTTTTAGAAAAATTGCTGTATTTCATATAGGATCAGTTATTTAGATTATCCACGATCTTACGGAAGAGCGTGAATTATTTCATCGATCCGTTGACATCTCTTCTCAGTCCTCTGTTTTTTTAAGTATATATGTGTTGCGCATAAACATATGCAGAATGTAACGGGCAGGTTTAGTGTTAATATAAACCCAGGGATACAGATATGGACGTTGCAGGAATGTTCTCAAGATCAGGCCTCCCTTTCGAGCTTCTGATAGAAAAAAATATCTATCGAGACCTCTGTTCGCAAAGTGATAAAGAAAAGTCGTCCAGGTCGAGTTTCCCTTTACTCTATCATTAGCAGCAGGTCAACGAAAGGCAAACTTCCTGATCGTTATCCATATCGACATCATTTTTCCTCGATACCCGTCGAGGCTGGCCTCTTATCCAGGAGCCTTAAACTGGAATAAGTCTCCAGGTGCAATAATTGTCGCGGCTGCCTATTGGCCGGTTATCCAGTTGCACACAACATTTACGCGGCTGTCTGCGGCTGCTCTGGACATTCACCCCGTGTTTCGTAAGGACCAAAGACACCGAATGCCTTTCGTTCGACATGCCTGCTGCTTTTACTTTCCTATCAGTTCGTACAATATCGCATGAAAAGGCTGCCAGGAATTACATACGCCTGCGCGCTGGCCGATATCTGCCGCTTTAACCCTACGAATCTCCACCCTCGTGTTCTTTTATTTTTTTTTTTTTTCAATTCTTTTTTGACACCGACTGCTAAGATCATTTGAACTAGGACCTACTGTTTAACACCTTAAACGTCACGTCGGTCACTGGTGACCGACACTGGACTCTCAGGCCACGTTAATAAGGAGCAAATGTTTTGCAAATACGATCGAATCACTTTGATACGATCAGGACGAAGTGTCTGTAGGAAGACGATATTTGAGTGCTTATGTTTAAACCACATTCTATAACACGAGTCGCGAGTGTGCGAATATATGCGGTTTCACGATCACGTAATGTATAATATAATAATATAATGATCTATAATATAATCTATATACACGTAATGCACGATGCCGGCAAGCTAATGTGTATATACGTAATATACACGCAATGCACAGTACATAACACAATAATCGTGTCGCGCAATGGAAAAATATGTTATATAAAAATATATATAGGTGTGAATCAGCGAATGACCTCAAAAGTATCGAAGCCTTGAATATGATCGATTTCGATTCGCATGGCGTTGCAGTTTGCACGAGAGCAGCGACGACGACGACGAGCAGTCGGAGTCCGTGGACGAGCATCAGCAGCGGACGACTTCCGCTCGACCCGCGACGACGACGACGACGACCAGCACGACGACCTCCAGACCTGGCAAACCCTCGACGACCCCAGGAAGCGTCTCCTTCGCGCACTCGACCGGCTATCCCCAGCACTTTCAGCCCCAGCCACCCTTTCCCCAGGTCCACACCAGCCAATCGAAGTCCCTGTACGACGACAAGAACGGCGGCTACCATCACCAATACATCTTCCACAATGGAGAGAGGAGCAACAATCAGGCCACGTCCTACCAGCTGTTCAGCAACCAGGGAGTGAGCTCCACGACCGTGCAGGCGCCTCAGGTCCATCAGATCAGGTTCAGCACGACCGTGAGCCCCCAGATAATTCGCAACGAGCCCTCAACCGTGTCCTCCCTCTTCCACGCGACCTCCTCGACGATCCAGACGTTGCTCAACAGCAACGCCAACAGCCCGGCGCTGATCAATCCGATCTTCCACAATCACGGGATAGCGAGCACCACGGAGCAGTTCTCGATACACAGCAACAATCCGCGCGAGACCTCGGACTATCGCGAGGAGGAGGACCAGGAGCAGGGTATAAGGCCACTGGAGGCCATTCAGCCGACCAACAAAGGAAAGGTAATTACGATAGTGGCCATTGTTCGCGGAGGTACGTAAGGAGCGAAGCTCGGATAATCGTAATGCGATCGTGGTGTTTTTAATTGTATTTATCGTTTGAAATTGTATCGACGACTTGTTGAGATGCATCAAAGGATTTTGTTTATAATTTAATAAGTTTTTTGTACATTTGTAGACTCCTTCCGTTCGCGATGTAGACGATCCTTGAGTCACGTTTGAAGTGTCTATAACAGGGGTGGTCGATTCAAATATTTTTCTTTTCAATTCAACGATACTTTGCGAATCTATATAAAATTTACAATTTTTAATCACAAGCCCCTTAGTCGTCAAAATGATTTCTCTCGTGAATTTCGGAACACTATATATAGGTTCATATTTTGCCACTAGAAAAATCCTTTACAAAGCACCACACTAAACACAAAGATACTTCACAAACCATGGATATTTCATAAAATCGCCATAAATCTCGGGGCTATAATTCAATCCCACCACCGATTGACACACCATAAAGTCACGTCTACAAAGTCACGCTGAGCGAACCTAAAGATTCCGGCCATCTTTCCGCAGGTGTCCAAACTCTCGATATCTCCTGTGCCGCCCCAGCAGGATCCCCAAAGATCCGCACAAGCGAAGCCCGGCCAGAGGATATCCGGCAATTTCCTGCCGACCCCTGCGACCATCGAGACCACGATCAGATCCTTCTATCCCACGCCGAGGAGCTCCTCGAAGTCGCCATCGCAATCGGCCGAGAATCAGGTCGCGCAGCACATACACATGCCGCAGCCCATTCCCATTGCTCAGCTGAAGCCCCATCAGATCACCATTAACCTGCCGCCCCCGGACATCCAGAGGATCGTCCAGAACCCCTCGCCCCTCCTGCCCTCGCAGTCCAGGGTGATCGTGACCGCGAAGGCCAGCGTCAGCGACGAATCAGGCAGGCCTCTGAACGCCTCGCAGTTGGTAACCCTTCCCCTGCCAACCATTCCGGCCAGCTACGACGATTACAAGGAAGGCGACGAGTCCTTCGATCCGTTTTATAGGGATGTGCCCAAGATAAGGAAGAATCGTCGAGAGGCGAAGTCGAGTGAGAGGGTTGAGAGAGCCTCGAGGAGCAAACGCTCGGTTGATGGAGGGATGAAGGTGGAGAGGAAGGAGGTGGACGGTTTAAGGAAGAATGATGGGATTAAGGATGGAGGAGGATCGATCGGAGATGCTGCTGGTGGAGGAGACTTTGGCTCCCTTAAGATGAGTCTGATGAGGTTCAGGGATATTCTGTTCGGGGGAGGATCGATGGAGGACTTGGACGACGAGTTGTTCAAGGAGGACGGAGGCAATGGAGGATCGATGGGTGAAGGCGAGCCGCGTGGTGAGGATGGAGGTGAGCGGAAGGAGGGGGATAGAGTGAGGGCTACCGAGGCGAAGAAGGATTCTATGGAGGATCTGGAGGTTAAGGCGTCGAAGCATTTGGCGATAGAGGAGTCTGAGGAGGAAGAGGCGAGGGATGAGTACGAGGAGGAGATGGGCGAGGATGCTGAGGAAGAGGAGGAAGGCGCGGATAAGTTGGATGCTAAGGACTCTGGTATTGAAGAATACGTCGACGACGATAAGGAATCGCGGTCTGAGACGGAGGCCAATGAGGAGTCGGAGGAATCGAGGGAGGAAGAGGTTAAGGACAAAGAAGATACGAAAGATAGCTGGAGTTTGAATGACGAAGACTCTGATTCTGAGGAGCATGTAGAACCAACCGCAAGTGACGATACTGAAACATCCAAACACGAGGATCTACCCAAATCTGAGGAATCGTTGGATGCGAAAGATAAGTCAGACGATATACAGGCTGTTAAAAAAGACAAGAACATTGATTCAAACGAGCGTACGAGTACAAAGGAGAAAAGCGTCGAGGATGACAGAGTATTAGACATAGTTATACTCGACGCAGACGAGTACTCAAAGATCAAATCGGAAGGAAAAGAGAAAAGCGAGAGTCCTCTTGAAAGAACAACTTCTACCGCTATCCCAGTATTGTCCACGACCCAACAAGTTCCTAAACCCAAATTACCCGATCTAAAAGAGCACGAAGATGCGGAAGATGTATCTCCAAACACGGAAAGCGCAAAGAACTCAAATAAACCACGGAAGAGCGATGACCACGCTGACCATGAAGAGAAGACCGAAAATACTGAAGAAACGAACCTAGAAAAGACGATCGAGAGCGAGAATCTCGAAGAGACAATCACGCAGAAACCAAGAAGGAAGAGCGCGCGAATAAAGTCGCCAAGGGGAAAGATATCTTCCAGAAGAAGACAGCAGACCGATCGGATAGAGAATATAACCGAAAAGACGAGCACGACAACGACGACGGAATCGGTAATAGCGAATTTGGAGGATGACATCGAGCAGATCGAGAGTCGACTCTTCGACGAGCCTGAATCGCAGACCTCTAAAGAAGTCGACACGAGAGCAGTCGATCAGCGCAGCAGTAAATCTTCGAAGAGCCTGCAGAACTCCAAGGGCCATGATTCGCAGAAGGACAAGTACAAGAACGAGAGGAAGGACGATGCAAGCCTGGAGATTCATCCGAACAAATTGGAGAAACACGGTTCTGCCCTGAGCGAGGGCCAAGAAACCGAAGAAGCGATGCTCTCGATGCCCGAAGCTTCAATGATCATGAATGTCGAAGGAAATCGAGATGACGAGGATACGATGGAGAGGTTCGGATCCGAGGAAGAACCAATGCACTCCACGGAGATCATAAAGGAGAGCAGCTCCATGGAGAGAAAGATGTACAGCGAAGAGAACACTTCGATCGAGGAATACGAAACGCTGGAAGCGGAACCAACGACGATTGGCAACGAAGAAGAGTACGACGACAGCACGCTGCCAACCAATCATAAGACACCCGCCACTATGGAGTTTCGAAAGAGTTCTCGTCAGGACAAGAGTATGAAATTCGAGGACTTCAGCTCCAAGGAAAGGAGCGTTCAGAGGCAGAGCAAGAGCAGGAAGATGACGAGCGTGGAAATGGACTCCGAGTCGCAGGAATATTCGACCGTAAAAACCGCGAACGAAACGAGCTCTGCGGAGACGTCCTCGGAGTATCGAGATTCTACGGAAGTCTCCTTCGAGAGCGTGCAAGAGGTCAGCATGGAGGAGGATTACAAGGAGCCTGAGGATCCGGAGGAGGTCGCGGCGTCGGTAGAAAGCGAGAGTTCGGAGGAATCGATGGACACGCGGGAAGAAGAAACGGAAGAATCCGTGGAAGACGAGGAACGAAGCGTGACAGAATCGGAAACCAGCACCGAGGGCATCCTGAAGTTCACGGATGAAATTCCAAAGGTGCATAGGAAAGAAGAGATGCCAGAGATTGAGGAAACGACGGAGTCTGCGACACCGGGTGTCCACGACTACGTGGATGACAATTACGAGCCGGATAATTACAAGGTTCAGGAATCCTCGACGGTTCCTTACGAATTGTTAAACGAAAAGAGCGAAAAAGAAGTCATGGAGGAGAAGAAATTGAATAGCGAAGCGAAACAAGGCGTGAGTGCTGATAAAGACAAAGATGGCGAGGAAAAGGCGAGCGGTCAAAAAGCCACGATAGACAATCTCGCGAAATCCGAGGAAGATCCGGAAGACAAAAAGGAAGAAACAACTACTGCACCGTCGACAACAACAGTGCCAACGAGCACTGCTGTCCCAACGACAACGACAGCCTCAACAACAACAACGACAACGACGACGGTTAGACCAACGCCACCAAAGCTCTTCAAGCCCATATCCGCGAGGAAAAGCTACAACTTCATTCCCCCAACGACAACCCCCAACCCCGTGATCATCAAACCCAGGCTCGGTCTGTACAATCCCAAACCAGCAAAACCGGCGAAGTCCTTCAACGACTTAGCTCCCAAACCCGTGATCAGAAAGCATCCTCTGCTAGCGAGAAAAACAACGACGACGCCATCCACGACGACTATGGAAAAAGAAGCGACCACCGACTTCGAGGACAAGACCGAGGCCCCGATGATCACCACGGAGTCCAGCAAGAGCGAAGAAAACGCGCTGGAAAGTAAATTGGAAGGAAGGGAGCGCGGTTCGGTAGCTTCGCCGACGCACAAAAGCGAGACACTGGCGAAGACCAAGGGCGATCAGTTTCCAAGCGAGCAAAGGATACCCGCGAACTGGCCAGAACAGATCATCGACGACCAAGCGGTGAGGAAAACCTTCACTCCGTATCCCCTATCCAAACTGTCCACCCTCGAAGCAACGTCTCGGGAGGAGGATCGCGGTGCCACGGAAGCGGAACATTCAACCACGTCCGACTCAATAGTCCTGCTGAACATCGACAGCCTCAGCACGACGACTCCCCCCACAACCTCCAGCCCACAGAGAGCCAAGCCGAACGAGGAGGACTCGACGAAATTCGCTCAGGAGGAAACCTCCACGTTGCCTTACGAGCAGGCGACCGAGATCGCCTCCTACACCACCGAACCTCCGAGTTTCATCGGTCTCACGACCATTGCAAGCGAATCGGAGGTCACTTCAAAGGCCCTCCACTCCACGACGTCGCGAGCCATCGGCCGGAAGTCGTCCAACTCGAAGCGACACCCGAGCTTCAATTGCCTGGAGAAGGAGATGTATCGCTTCTACGGCGACACCAGGGACTGTCGGCTCTTCCACTACTGTTCCCCGGGCTTCACGTCGAGGCAGGTCCTCGACATTCGGTTCGTCTGCGAGGAGGGCACGGTCTTCGACGAGGAGAGCCAGAGCTGCAGGCACGACGCGCGCGACCGGAAGTGCCCCAACAAGAGCTGGTGAGGGGTCGGAGTCGGTGGTGCCCCGTGTCGCGTTCTCGCTGCGTTGATTTTGGTAATTCGTGAATCCGTGGACTCCTTAGTGTATTTATAATCGTAACGTAACACGTAAGCTCCCCTCCTCCCTCCCCAACCCCCACCGGAAGAGGGCCCTTCTTTTCCTAAGCATTGCCATAAACGCTGTACATGCGCTGGATTCACACTTATTAAAATTAACGCGACCCAAGGAACCGCGCGAGCTCGGCGTGAAACGGGGCTTAAAGGGCGACGTTTTTTTTCTTTCTTTTTGTTTTTTTTTTTCGAGGGGGACGTTGCTCGCGCTGATGAGATTGCAAGCTCGTACGAATAAGGTGTTTCCGCTTCTTAACACTTGCCGCAACGACGATTCTGGCATCTGTCGCGTATACGTGAATCTACGGCTGTTTTTATGTATTTCTCTTTGTCGTTTGGATCTTAGTACGAGAAATCACGATGCTACCGCTTCGGATTTACTGTTTAAGTATTGTGTATTCGCAGTGTGCAGGTACAGGTAGATTCAAAGGTAGTGGATGAGATTGGAATTCGATCCTGGCGTGTGAAGGGATTTTACTCGCCACGTCAATTGGTACTGCGAATTTGAGCGAAAGGAATTTAATAATGAAAGTGTTTGCAACGTCGATATCGCTGGCCGTAGGTATTTTTGGCCGATGCTCGTTAATATCGACAGTGAGTACAGGATAGCATTTAGCAAATTGTATATTTAAGAACGACTAAAGATATTTCGTGGTTTGCGAAGGGAAACCACGAGATTGAATAACGCCTCGATTGTCTCCTCGTTGAAGAGCCTATTTATGTATAAATTTCTCTTTTTAGAAAAAGTGTTAAGACGGAGATCGCGAGACGCTTTAGATTAGAAAATGTCGGTTCCTAAGATGCATCGGCGATGGCCCCTGAAAAGTGTCGACTTAGTGCAGTCGTTAAGAGACTTGTCCTGCCCGAGATTGTAAGGTGGCGCGTTATTTAGGACTTAGATCTTAGATACTGTTGCTTAGCGTACGATTCGAATTCATTATCGTTGTACATCGACACGAGGTTCGATCCGACGGACGATCGAAGTTCGAACGGTCATTCTCGTTCCGACGTTTCATTGCTCAAGACTTTGGAGGCGAACGTAGGACGATCTTGCGTTTCCGTGGATCGTCGGATCCACTCTCAGCCTTGCGATTTAGGTCCATGGAGGTGATTCATAATTTCTTATTTACTCGCGCCTGTCCTCCGCCAGGAAGACATCTTGGAAGTGCGATGTACGCAAAATGGCGGCTGGTTAAGATGTCCGCATCGAATCTACGATAAAGAAACATTCGCGAAACGAGGATCGTAATTACGAGCAACGGTTTGAGCTTCACAAACTGGAGTGCTCGTTGGTGTCGATGTGGAAACTAGTTTCTTTCCTCGAAGCTTGTCGGCTGTATTCGCCAACATCGACGATGAGAGAAGATTATCGTGCTGTAATACGTACCCAAGCGGTAAAATTTCATCGAATATCTCGAAGAATAATCATTCGCGGATGATCACCAAAGTAGAGAAAGCGGAATATTCTGTAAGTTAGGAATACTCGATCGTGGTTTGGCCTCGACGACGACGTTGAGCTGGTCACGTCGATAGGAAGAAAAGTGCGTTTACGGAGGGATCGATTCCGGAATTGTTCTTAAGCGCGTATTCATAGTTAGTACACCGTGAATTAATGGTGGAAACTTGCTCTCTCAAGGCGAATCTATGCACGCATACGTATTTCCATCGACGCGAATCCACCGAGCCACACTTGGCGGCTCGTGACTATGCGACGGACCTAGAAGACGACGCGTTCGCATACTCGATCATCTCTGTATATATGTACGTTTACTTAGTGGCTCTACACGCATGTATTTTTATGATGTATGAAAATATATCTATGCTGTATTTTCTAAGGAGCTGTACCATGTCAATAATAACTGTATATTGTAGAACGTGTCCGTTTTCCTTTATCCCTGAGACATTCTTAAGCATTGGTATTGAAATGGAAATTGTACACCGCATTTGACCAAAGTGAAATAAAATAAATTCCCAATGAAGAGAAAGTATTGGTCGTATGGAAAATGTCGAAGAGCGAAAGATAATAATATTCGGTTATATGATCCGATTTCGGAAGGGCTCTTCAAGTTTTTTTTAGACTTTTCTTGATTTATATATGATGTGTAATACTTATATTGATATATAATATTTATGTAAGCACATTAACTTTTTACGACAAACGTAAAATATTTGACATGATAGAATGTTTCACTTCAAAAATATAAATGCAAAACATTAACATATATTTGTTGTTCATGTTTATGTTTATGTTACGACCGGTTATATGAAAACCACAAAATTGTAAATCAATACCGCAAATGAGTTATCAAGTAAGCGCAGTACCATAAGATGTTAACGAACGATGTTGGTTGATTTAAAATTCTCGCTAATGATTATTATCATCATTTGTCCCTGCATCTGCGATATTATCACATTAAAAACAATCAACGTACAACATGTATGCTGCACGTAAAATTATCCAAAGATCAAGGACTGCAATACCGACTGAGTGCAGTAGCTATGAAGTTGTAAGGTGGGTAAACAGTTGTATTAAACTCGTGGAGTTAGGTGTGCGTTTGCTTTTAGGACAATCTAACCTCAATTAAATCTGTGTCTCACGTTTTTCGCTCTTCAGTGTAGATTTTTGATATTCGCTTTAAGGAAGTCGCACGACGCAAATTTCACGAATTACATGAACAAAATCTGCGGGACTGTCATAAAGTCCGTTAAGTACAGGGGCTTTACTCAGTATTCTAACCTCTGGTCACGAACGAGAATTTGCCAGGAATCTCTCTGTCGAATAATGTCCGGGAGCGTGTCACAAATAAGAATTGGCACGCACAATGGAACCTTTCATTGTGACGAAGCCCTGGCTTGCTACCTTTTAAAATTACTGCCTCGATATAAGGACGCCACGATAGTAAGGTGGAAGTCGGCAAGGATTATTTAGGAATTATTGTTAAATGAGATTAGTAAACCACGATTTATGTGGAAGAATGGAGAGTATACAATACTAAATTATTTACAGGACAAGGGACCAAAGCATCCTGGATACTTGCGACATTGTAGTGGATGTAGGTGGACAGTACGATCCCGCTACGAATCGATACGATCATCACATGAGGTAAATGATTTTCACGTTGCTATTGTATAAGAAAGTTCCAAGAGTCGGTGGTTTTTATCGTTCGGTTTGCATTAGAGATTTTAATGAAACCGTGGGAACTGTTATAAAGAAGCCAGGTCATAACTGGGATATAAAGTTAAGCAGTGCTGGTCTGATATATTGTCACTTTGGTATTGAAATATTAAGAGAAATGCTTCCTAAGGAGACCAGCAACGAAGATATAGAGAATGTTTTTAAAAAGGTGTACGATTCATTGATCAAAGAAGTTGATGCTGTGGATAATGGAATACCAATGTATGATGGAGAGCCAGTGTAAGTAATATATTATAGTTTGTGTAAGACACGTTATAAACCGAAGTAGCATAATATTATCTGTATCTCCTATCTCTATCGTAGGTACTCAATTAATACAGGGTTAAGTGCTCGTGTAAATAGGTTAAATCCTGAATGGAACAGCAGTGGTGTAAATATAGATGAGCAATTTGCAAAGGCTATGGCATTAACGGGAGAAGAATTCACATGCTTTGTACATAGTGCAGCAAACGTCTGGCTACCCGCTAGACGCATCGTAGAAGATGCTGTTGATAAACGTTTCGAGGTAAAATAATGCATTAATTTTGCGTACTAAAGCATAAATTTGTTTCATTACAGAAAAGTGTATCTTACAGGTAGATCCAAGCGGCGAAATTATAGCGCTAGAACAGTATATACCTTGGGCCCATCATTTATATGCGATAGAAGAGGAACAAAATATAAATCCATCGATTAAGTATGCAATCCTCAAAGATACCAATTCGTATCGGGTACGAGCAGTACCCGTACAATACGGAAGTTTTGTATGCAGGTACATTATCAGTTTAGACTAGTAAAACATACAAGCCACACAAGGTGAAATTTCTTTCCCAATGTGCAGGATATTTCTTCCCGAACCCTGGGCTGGATTAAGAGACACAGCCTTGGAAGAGGCTTCCGGAATCAAGGGCACCATATTTGTACATACAGTACGGTTTATCGGTGGACACGTCACCAAAAACGGAGCCATAGCCATGGCACGAAAATCACTTGAAATCGCTAAATCAAATTGTTGACGATAGTACCTACAGATACACAATTGCAATTTTCAATCGTTTACGTGCAATGTATGCATTGATCATTTATATTCATTTACTCCCAATAACCACCCGCTACTCAGCGACATTATTATACATCAGAAGAAAACATCGCACTACCCATACCAATCCTCAGTTCCCAAACTTGCACTATTCGCGGTACGCGAAAACATTTACACGGGTAGTTTCGCACTGTCAAAATACGTCTTACTTTCGACTCGACTTGACCTTCACTTTTTTGCCGCAGTTTACATTTTCGAAGTCTAACCTAAACTTCGTTTACTCTTAAGCGTATTCTACAAAACGCTCGATAACGACGTACATACACAGGCAATCAAACTTCAAATATCCTACGATAGGTTCTTTATTAAACTGTTAATTCTTCGCATGTTCTATCCATACGGAATGGTACGAAATATTCTTATGCGTTAGTCCAGACGATCGATCTTCATTGGGATCAGCAATGGTGGATTCCAAATCAGGCATGACCCGCAGTCTTGGCAGTCGCCGCAGCGTGAGCTGCTAAGTGCGCAGCCTTCGCTTGGGCTACCTCGGGTGTATCAACGACCCTTCCGTCGTGAGCCAAAGGAGCGGCGTATCCGAATCCATAGGCGTAAACCGGCGTATTCCCATAAGCGTACGCCAAAGCGCCGTACGGAAGTCCGTACTTCTTAGCAGCCTCCTATTACACACGTTGGATATCAAATAAAACATTGTAAACTACGTTCACCTTTCGATTCCCCTTTATCCTCAAAAAACACATATACAGAAAAAGTAGATTACGATAATTGGATTATGTTAATCGATAAAGATCATATTTAAATATATATATATATATATATATAGAATACGAATAGTTGCTCGTAAAACCCTCTTACTCTTCTACTTTACATTGGAAACATTAAAAGCAGCGTGACTTTGATTAACTCAAACTTGATTTACTAGGATCAACATTTTTTATTTTAACAGAATACAAATTCTGCAAAAGCAAGTTCACCCTTTAACCCCTCGGGTACAGATTTATCTGAAAAAATTCTTGCGCTTGGAACGTACTTAATTCGCTGATTCTCTTTCATTAAAACTTTCCTAACAAGTTTCACATACAAGGTCACTCGAGCACTGGAAATCTCTTACAATCTATACCAATCGCTCTCGCGATTAACAAGAATGCACGCCTTTAACTTTGCCCTAGCTCGAACGACGAATTAGACTCTTTATCCGTAACTTAGATAAAACAAGTGCAAAGCAATGTACCCAAGGGGTTGGATAATCGAGGCTATTATTACAGGATAGAATTTTACCTGTGCATGAGCAGCAAGATGAGCAGCTTTGGCGTGTGCGACCTCGGGTGTATCAACCACTCGGCCATCGGGACCGATGGGTGCGCCATAGGTAATTGCAGGTGCATAGACATGGGCCAGGGCAGGTACGTACGCGTAGCCAAGCGTATTCCTAGCAGCCTCGTAGGCCTGAGTGGCTAGGTGCGTTGCTTTTGCATGAGCCACCTCCGGCGTGTCCAGGACCCTCCCGTCGTAGGCCAATGGTACCCCGAGGTGATAAGCAGGGACCACGTATCCTGGTGCCGCCATCGCCACGGCGCAGACAGCAAAGAGAAGAATCTGATAAGAAGAACAGCGTTGTACACATATATACAGGATTAAATACAGTTTTCTAACAAAGCCAAGGAATGGCCTTTCTTCTGCTAGAATATGGAAGTATAAGACAAAGGTATTGAATTATATTCGCGAAGAGGAAAGGTTTGAGTGGATGATCAGGGACGTTGCAAGCGTGGTTATTTCAGTAGGAATGCTTTAAATATATTTCTAAGGATATTTAGAAATGGTGCCTGAGTATACTGTTAATATCCATTATAATTGTGGAGTTATGCTGGCCTTGGTTTCTTTTTATTAATATATGTAAAATTTGTTTTTCTCTTTTTTTACGACTTTCCAGGAGGCACTCTTCGTTTGAGGTATCTTGAGGAATACTTACGAGATATTTCATGGTTAATCAGTTCGCGGAGCGCTGCTGGGTGCTTATCAACCAGTATTCGCCCTAAGGTATGGAGTGTTATGTCGTATCTTGTCCCAGCACGCTTCTGCTTTTATATATGCGAATCTGGGAGGGAGTCGACGACCCGTAGGAGGGGACCACACCCTGAAACAAGTGCTACACCTAAAGTGCTGACATTGACATTACGTTAATAAGGCCCAGCTACCGTCCTGTCGACTCCTCGTAATCGCAGCGCCGAGGCCAGGTACATAGCGAGACGATTCCCAATCGAGGATGCTTTTTCCTCGTCGTCGGCGAAAATCTCCCCTTCACGATTCAAGGAGGAACTTACAAGGAAATGTAACAAAAACCTGATCCGGATGCTTATTCGCGGACGGACAGAAAATTCTCGAATGTCCTTCGCCCACTGGGGAGGAACAATGTTTTGGCGTGAAATACGCTAGTTTACAGAGAGATGAGCGTATTAATTGTATTTTACCAATGGATCGATACGCGCAGAATCTAAAGTTGTCTTATTTCGAATATATCGCGAGGATTCTTACGACAGTTCGTTGCAGCGTTTACATTGTAATACGAATTGTAAGTCTTGCCCCAGGAATAAAGTTGCGAGTGATTGAAAAGCTTCGATTTAAGAAGACCAGAGACCGTGGAAGAAACGTGCATAACGAAGGATCGTTGCAAAAATACTTGCGATCCTGTAATTTTCGTTAACTCACACGGATCAAGGTGATCGACTCTGATGGATTCGAAGTAAAGCAGCCGGTTGGACGAATCGAAAGGGATGGAATATAATTAAAATGGAGAAACGAGATGAAAACACGGAGCGCACGACGATCAGAACGAAGGTCGGAACGCGACCTTCCAGTCAATCAATTTTTCCTCAATCACCGAGACGAACGGCTCGCCAATTATACAGATGTCCTTTGGTTTTTGTCTCGAATGACGAATACGACTTATCGAAATGGCCGATCATGCAGTCCCGATCCTTTAGGCGTTCGTGCGCTCGTGTTTATTATAAAATGCATACGACACGAGCACGTATACATTTGCTTTATAGTTACAGAAACACACATTTGGCGTACAACCATTAACACTAAACCCATCTAATCTAAAAATCGTTTCTTAGAAAAATCGCTGTACTTCTTAGTCGAGCATTTTTCAAGATTTTCCATGATTCTACCGCAAAGCGTGAATCATTCTATCGACCTGTCGATAATATAAATATATTCAGAAAGTGGCTGGGAGGTTTAGAGTTGAAACAGTACGAATCTTGTACATCACGCGCCTCGCGGAACGTCACGAATTTTGCAAACTCCGATACAACGTCCACCTTTCAAATTCCCGGCAAAGCGGCGAGCGCGTAATTTATTTGTAAATACACGCTAAATTGCGCCATGCATTGCGACACCTCGAGCTTCATCCGCGACATTTCTCGGTCCGGTTCACGTTTTCGCCCAGCGTTTCTCGGAAACAAGGGGGGATTTATATTCACCGCGCTTTAGGTTCACGGGATGATTTATGTGGCCGCGTTAGAAACTCTTTAGGCCAGACGCGTGCCACGTCAGGGAGCCGAATGAAAGCCGGCGTATTAAATCTTCATTAAGGGCCGCCGCGCCAATGCGCGATAAATCATCCCGCGGTTATCCCCTTTGTATCGCGTCAAAATGATTTCAGCAGGCCCGCGAGACGAGTCGGAACACCGGAGTCCGAGCGGGACGAGGAGGAGGAGAGAGGGAGGGAAAAAAGGAGGCACCTTCCCTAATAACGACAAGAAGACAACCCGTCGGCGGTGTTACGTGTCGCACGAGGAATAATCTCGGACGATCACCTCCTCGCATGCATCTATTATCCCCCTTTGTTACTTTCACTACCTCCAGGCGAGTTCTTTATTACGTGCCTCCACATGCCGAGCACAATTTTGCGCGACATTGCCCAATTCCAGCCCGCCGATTTTCGCGGATTATTCGCGCGCGATTGCGATCTACGCTCGTCTAGGATGCGCGCGCAGGAGGACGCGGATAAGCGGATAAGAGCCACTGACGAAACGCGCCGCGTTATACGTACGTCTGAGCCGGCGCGCGATGAGCCTGAGGCAACCTCGAGCTGGCGAGTGTATCTATAAGTGAGAATTCTCGGATCAAGAAAACGATGCCCCTCTCCTCGATTGCACGATCCTTCGTGAAATCTCCGACGACAAACAATTCGCTGTTTGCACAATGGGGATCTCTCTGCCGCGATCTATGGAGCGATCGATGGATCCAGGCACGCCCCGCGAGTCACGCACGCACGGCCTCGTTCATGCGTGCACGCATTGAATCTCATCGCGCGTGCCCGCATTTTTCTCAACCTCGCCTACTTGGATTTTTATCCCCGGGCATTTTTTTTATCGAGCACGATTTCTGGTTTATCGTGGCACCGATCGGAGTTTGATATTCCGTGGGATACATCGATACGTAGCTTTGCTGGGATATTCTGAGTGTTTTCTGATGTTATTAATTCAGCGAGGAGTACCAAGTTTATATATTATTATTCTACGCACAATCAGGTTGGCGAAAAAGTGATTTTGGTTCTGCAGTGTGAAATGAAACTGATAAAGCGGTTAATAAAAGTTTAATATAAAAAATTTGATAAACATCTTATACAAAGAATACAGCAATTAATAAAAATAATCAAGGACGTATTCTCCATTTCGTTCGATGATCTTCCGCCATATTTCCGGCGGCAACTTCAAAGCTCTGCGCGCACTAAACTTCTGCTCCTTATCGACAAAAAAACTGAGCCAAGCGTAATTCGAAAAGCGAGAATACTTTCTTGCCAATCCAATATTCTATCCATAAAAGATCGCAAAAATCCGCGAAAGTTATCCAACGGATTATTGAAGCGATGAATCCTACTCTCCCATTCCAGTTAATGAATGCCGATATGGCACGGCGAAAGAGAGGCTTTTTGCTCGGAATTCCAGGTAATCCTGGCACGCCCGATGCGCCATTGTCTCGACGCTGGTTATCCGCCGGAATCGGGACGATTGGTTGAGCGCGATCTTAAGTGGCCCGAGCTCGTAATTAGTTGCCTTTGCATTATTCCTGCGCGCATCCAGCGTGGGCTTAACAGCTGCTCCTCTAATGGTCCGTAAATACCAATAAGGAAGTCACCGGCTCGGGCTTAATCGGCTGCTTCCACGGACATGGCGTAATAAACGTCGCGTAATTTAGCCCCGAATGCGATGGCCCGAGATAACGATTAGGCGATAACGAATTATGCGGCTCTCTTCCATAATTTAAGGGAGCGCTCCTCGGGCCTCGATCGACTGCTCCGCAACCGCTGAGCCTTGGCACACAGGTGTGCCGCGCGGTGGTCTTGGCTGTGCCGCGCTGATTTGCTGGAGAATAAAAAGAATTCTCTCTTTCGATGCTGGTTTTAATTGGAAACGAGAGACGATCGTGTTTAAAGGGTCTCGGCTATAAACTTTGGGTTCTACTTTGTAATATGGAGTCGGATATAAATGTATATGTTCATGGAAACGAGCTCGAATATCTCATTGATAAACTGGTTATCGTGTTTAAATTAACTGTTATTAAATAGGCGTAAGTGAGTATCAAACGACAGATTTTATATTCGAATTTAAGCTGGAGAATTTTTAGACGTGATCTATAAATACTTTTCTTCTCGCGTCGGTGCACGGTTCAAAGTGCTTTATATAACGCTTAAATAAAAGTAAATATCTACGTAGAGCTATTTTATCGAGTTTTTGTGCAATAAAGACATACACGTACTATTGTACCTCGCGTATTTGCTTGGTTTTACTTGCGGTGTACCGCAAAATTATCGAAAAAACTTTGTTCCGCCGTAGAACATAAAAATTTACTGAGCTCTAGGCTATTACTTTGGTTCCACGTTGATGGACAAACGATTTCCACGAACCACAGGTCGAAGAATACTGGTACATAACGATCTACTCGTCGTTGGCGATCCTCGAGTGTTCGATTTGGGAAAGCGAGCGTCGAGTAAGGGCACTCGAGTGTCACCAGCGGAGGAATGAGAATTCAGGATCATTCTCGAAGGCAAAAAGAGGATTAGGCGTGGTGTCGCGAACAGCGGGTAGTCCAGAGGCGGATGTCGACGGGGAATGCCTATTGTACACATCGACTATTGACTTTTACCCGATTATTTATAGTGTCATGTGCGGGTAGCGCGCCTCAAGAAAAACGGACTTGGTTATTTCCAACTCGACGAACGAGAGTTACGGGCCGATTGATGCGGAGTAAGGATGCCGGAGAAAAGTGGAACGTATTTGAAATGATACGCATTGATCGCGATGAAGTGGACGTTAGTAACGCGAGCCGCCATCGCCTTGGTAATTTATTGAATAAACATTAAACTGTGTTTTTTTTTTAACTAGCGTTGAAAAATGAAAAGAGAGAGAGAGAGAGAGAGAGAGAGAGAGATGGAGGGGCTCCACTTGCTCAACATTTTCGTCAGGAGGAGTTACGTCAGGCTTGATTTCTAAACAAAAATCCTTGTCGCGGTCAGCTTGGAATTTATCGCGATCGCAAAACGTAGCCATTGTACTTGGAGCATTGATCGCTGGTTTTCTACATCTTCGCCTTTTCCTTTCACCTCCTCCCCCGATTCAAGTGCGAAATTCTTGCCAATGATCGTATCAGTTTTGGATTTTTCCCCTCTCTTGCGGTTTGCACACCGAGCGTTTTTGCTCGAAATCGCGCGGCGATCCGTTGAAAAATTCTCACCATAACGGTACATTCGAATCTGTACCACGCTCGTTAACGACACTGAGGCTAGCGTCAAAAAAGTCAGGTCTCCAGTGCGAAAGAACCTTTACGAGCGAACAAGGCATACGAGGATAGAAACAAAGGTGATTAAAAACTCAGTATCCTGTAAGCGTATATCGATAATTTGCCGTGTATTTCTCTTATAACCTAGATAACAATGTCAACAAGGGTCGATGTACGAGCGCTATTCTACGAGCTTAAAAGTCGAGCATGTTTCAAAAATCCACCCTCAAGGCCGCTGTTCGCACGAGCGTGCAATCATCAATAGCACGCGACTCTATGTAGATTTTTCTTCCAGAACCGACGAGGCTATTATCGAAGAAACGTATCGTTTATTCGCTGTAGAATGTCTGAGCGCTATTCTACTAACTTAAGCATCGAGCATGTTCCAAAAATCCACTCTCAAGGCCGCTCTTCGTACAGCCGTGCAACATCAACAGCTCGATGGCGATTTTTGCTCCAGGATCGACGAAGCTATTGTCGAAGAGACGTGTCGTTTATTGGCCGTTGAGAGTATTGGCGTAGGCTGCGAGGTGGGCAGCTCTGGCGTGAGCAACTTCCGGGGTGTACGCCACTCTTCCATCCTGGGCCAAAGGTGCCGCGGGGCCGCGATAAGCCTGGCCATATGCCGGCGCCGTGTAAGCCTGGGGATACGTTCCTGCGGACACGAGCGGGGCGTGTGCGGTGTTCGATACGGCGCTGCTGTAAGCCGCAAAATGCTCCGCTTTCGCGTTTGCAACTTCCGGCGTGTCCACCACGCGACCCTGGAAATGCACCGTGGAAATAAATTTTCAGACGGATCATCGATCGAACTTTCATCGTGAAAAACCTTGATTATAAAATATAAGGAGGATCTAAGCGCGTGAATGTTTTGAAATCGTTCTTCCGATATTTCGATCGATTTCTACAAAACTTTTCCTAGGTGCTAGGTTTATCCTAGCATTTTTATATTAACATTAACATCTCTTTGTTCCATTGACATAATTCTATTAACTTGTCGATGTAACATTTGTCCTAGCTGGGTTTTTTCAAAAAATATCCCAGGTTCGACTAGTTTAACGGTTTGGTTTATCGCTGTTGGAGCATAAATGGTTATCGATCGATTGGCTAATGATGGTTGTCGAGTTGAGATTTGAGTTATGAAAGGTATACGTCACCTCTTGATCCAAGGGTGCTTTCGGACCCTGGTATCCGTATCCGATGTGATGCGTGTTAGCGCTGTACGACGCTGGCTTGGAGTATCCCACGATCGAAGCATCGTCGTACGAGGGTACGCTGTAGGAATTCCTGGAGGATGCTTCCGCCAGGGCAGCGAGATGAGTCGCTTTCGCGTGGGCTACCTCTGGCGTATCGATAACCCTGCCATCCTTACCGATGGGAGCAAGTGGTCCATTATACACGGCTTGAACCGGCACGTACGTTGGATTGGCCAGAGATGTAGCAAGAGCGGATAATAAGACGATCTGGGAAACGAGCGAAGGAGGAATTATTTGATTGTTATTTCCACACATCGTATAATGCGATTATTCTCAAAAAAACTATATGGGACTTTGTCTTACAGGATTTTTATTTATAGGATATTATCTTCCAGTTTTTGGAAAATTGAAGCATTGAATTTGTATACACAAGAAAGTAATCGTGTTATTATTTGGTGTAACCATATTCAGCATATCGAAGTTTTGTGCATTAACCGTAATTCGATCGAAATTTGTCGCCTGTGCGATTACGTGGACCGACATGCGGATTACGAAAGTGAGGGTTGCAGAAAAAGCAGTGACCATGTAAAGCTACTAAATATTCCCAATGTCATTAGTCGACTTTGGTCAATACGAGGCAGATCGTTGGAAAAGGACTACTCACTGGGAATTTCATCGTCACGCTTAAACGTCCCGGGTACCGTATAGTTTTGTGGCGATCGAGCGTGAAATGTTCACTTTATATACGATGTCGATTTAAACTTACCCAATCGCACTTCCCCACCAATCCCACCGGTGCCTCGTCGTTATACAATTTTTCCGATGGCATAAAATGCACCGAAAAATTTTAATGTAAATACGGCTGTTTTGTCATCGTGAAAATAATCCAGGGATAACGCAATCAAGGGATTCTTATTATTCGAGAGCAGCGATCTTCTCGGTTTCCAAACTTTAAATCAACCATACCTGCAATTGGTAGCCCCTTTATCCTTAAGTGTATTTACAAAGTAATTATTGGCTTCCAGAATCTCATCTTCCCGTAATGAACTTGTCCCAATTAGATGCTCGCTCATTAAAAATTATCGTAGCCGCTTCTGGTCATTGTTCGTAGTTTCGCAAATTGTAATTACTCCGGGAGCCTATTAAAAACTCGAGCCACGCCGTGGAATGCCTTAAGCCTGGTATCGAGCAGACTCAACTCAAAGGACGGCGAAATGAGTTTCGCGATCTCAATATAAACTTATTCAAGAGAATCACGATCGAAGCACCTAAGAATCCTCATCACCTTTCCAACACTTATATGATACATTTCAAAAATCAAGCGGTAAGTCAAGTAGTATCGATATTTCACACCATCGCCTAAACCGTGCAAAACTAACATCCCAGCTTAAGCATGTTTCACAATAGCGCGAAAGGACCGTTTTACGTAATACACCATCTCTTACTTAAGCGGTATTACCTTGTCAAGCGTAATACTCGTTCATCGACGTACGTATCCCAAAATTGCCAAAGTTCATTCCAGTCGAGGGATGCTTTTTGCCAATCGAGGTTTGAATAGAGAGGCGTCGACGCGATCCACGAGCAATGGCCAGGCTCTTCGATCTTGCGCTCGTGCCGATCAAAGAACGCTCTTAATTCTTTTTGCCCCGTCAAAACAATTGTATAACGCCGCGCGTACTATGCTCACGTTTTCGTTGTTGACGCAACGATAATTTCGCTCTTACGCGGCCTCCTTCTTTCCCCCCTCATTTCCTCCCCCTCCTCGGACCATACCGATCCCCTTTTTCTCCTCCCAACCGACAACCTCCGCGGATCGTTTCTTTCTATCTCCCCGATCGAGCCTTGCCAAATAGAAAAAGGCCCCCACCGATCTTATTATGTGAAAATCAACTCGAACAACCGCGCGGACGTGTGCGTGCGGACACCTTACGTACGTGTACCCTCTGTTCACCACCAGCGAAATCCACGCCTGTATTGTTCCACGGCTATATAAGGTGTACTCGGCCAGTTCGGAGGAACAGAGAACCATCCGATCTCCGATCGAAACAAACATGAAATTCCTCGTGAGTATCGACATTCTATTCTCTCCTGCGTCGCGTTATCCAAGGGAAATTCCGCGGGGAAATCCAACCTCGTTTTAATTCGAGTCTGAGCGTAGAGGCTCCTGCAGGAGCGTACTTTGTAAACCGTTTCTCCTCATTCTTTCTCCTCTTATAACTACGATGGTGAATTCCAAGGTTACCTTTATCTCTTTCATCCTAAGCTTAGCATGATTTTTAAGAATACACAGAATTATGTAGCTTACGTAAATTAATAGAGTTACTCCAGATTTAGCTAATTAGAGTAAAGAAAAGGCATACGTGAAAGTGGATAAACCCCAAGTATTAGGTGAGTGCAAAAGTTCGTGCGGAGTTTCAATATGCACTTCAATGCACTCGCCCAACATATAATCATTCGAAAATTCACTGAGCTCTGATTTACGCTTTGGACCACGTCCCTGATTCGTGCTGTCCATCCTCTGTTTCAGGTCCTCCTTTCCTGTTGCGTTCTGTCCACCATGGCGGGCTACGCTCCTTACGCGGCCTACCACGGACCACCAGCGCCTCTCGCTCACGACGGAAGGGTGATCGACACCCCGGAAGTGGCCCACGCCAAGGCTGCTCATCTGGCGGCCTACGCCGCAGAGGCGGCCAAGAGCGCCCATCACGGTTATCCTGCTCTTTACAGCGGCGTGGTTTACAACGCTTACCACGCGCCAAGCCACAACGCTTATCACGGACCACCAGCGCCTCTGGCCCACGATGGACGAGTCGTGGACACTCCTGAAGTCGCCCATGCCAAGGCGGCCCATCTGGCCGCCCATGCCGAGCAAATCTCGAAAGTCGCCCAGCTCTCCTACGCGAATCCACATCCCCAGGCACTCTGGTGAATCCAGAGTCCAATCGCCTGATCGACGTTGCTCAGGGAAGCGAGACGATCCGCGAGTTTTTAACAGGTCTCTGTTGAGAGGTCTTTGATGAGGATTTTAAGAGGATTTTGGGAGGTCGAGGGCTGAGACTGGAAGGCGATTCGCGGATCGTCTCGTTTTTGGGCCACGTGGATATATGTATATGATGTACGGAATGTTCGTGAATGTCGATCACGAGTGATCGAGGATTATACGTATTTACTTTGTGAATAATATATGCGCACCTGAGAATACGCGTTTGCTATGGCTTTTATATTAAACTGGCTGCAGATACGTAATGATTTGTGTTCGTCTTTATCCCATTACCCTTGGTTTATTTGTTTAACGCAGGCTGTGCGAAGAAGCCTGGGGTTGGTTGATTCGAGGGGAGGATTGTAGAATTTTTATGGAAACGTGGGTGGAGGAGATTTGAAGTGAGGGTAAATATCGCGTGAAGTTGAGGACGCGTGTTAGTTTGTACGACGTTTATTGGATTGCGTGTAGTGGATTGGATGATTAACCGCGCGTATTGGATTCGAGACGCTTGTACATCGTAAAGCATGATTAGGTCGTTGTCTTGTTATCACCGTGTTGGCGGCGTGCGCGCGATACCTTTCGCAGTAACGATCAAACCGAATATGAGCTTGTGTCGGGATGTATGACGCAACGATTGTAACATTTGCTTTAATGGGATTATGCTTGTTACACAGAATAAAGCTTCCACCGAAGCTTATCGATGTACATATTTTTATTTGGCTCAAATCTCTCGATATATTCTTATGGAATATTATATTATTATATGCTTCTGGGATGTGAATATATTATTAATTATTTCTGCCTGTTTCTTTCATTATAATGTTTGATATAAAAGTCCATTAGTGACACTTACTGACCCTGTTGTATTGAGATGTCGCAGGAGAAAGTGTTAATTCTCATCGATAAAAATATATAAATATATCAAAAAAATATCCCACGTCAGCATATTTCAACGAGCAGCAAACCGCGTCCATTGCGACAGATAATTCTATTGTCACATTTTCAAGAATTACCTGTGTGGGCCGAAAGAATTCGTAATATCGCCATTGCGCGTACACTCCTATCGTACCATGCTTCAAATTCTACGACACTTAGAGAGCCATTATTTTAGTCTTATCCTACGACTTAACTTACCGCATGGTTTAAAATAGTAGCCCACAAATAACTTCCCACCACAATCATCGCTCGCCATTTAGGATATATGCGATTCAAAAATACTATTCTCCACATTACCCGCTTCCACGCACTACTCTTTCTTAATAAACAATATCTCTACCCGATAAATACCCTAAACATTCATATTCTGCGCATATCGCTAAGTCTTACACTAAAAAACACTCGTGGAAAATCACTTTCGGCCAAATCATTTATTCCACTCTCATCCCACAATTTTCCCGTCCATTACATACAATACAATAGATTCAACTACGTTCTCATATCACATCAATTTACGTACGACATCTAATAAATATATTTCTGCTCAATTACACTTAGGTATCGAGAAGGGTTAAGATACACGCGTACTTTATTTAACGTTAATTCGCTTTTACAACGGGGACCTTTTTCGAGCTCCTGGCGCCGCGAAATGGATGGTCGAAGGAGATGAAAGAAAGTGGTCTCGTCGAATTGCATCCGCGATGACGTGCCGACACGCCGCAACGACGTGTCGCCGCATAGCTCCGTTGGAAGGCGAGTTTTTAAAGCTGGCGAGGTTACGGGACACGCTGTCATTGTTATACTCGGTAAATGTTACGGGGCAGGGCACGCAGCCTTAAGGAGAGCATTTTCTTGGGTGTGGTTATACCCCGTTGTCGCGTCGTCGTTTAACAAGGGGTGGGGCGCCACGAGTGCCGGGGCCCGGCTGAACCCCTATAAATTGGACGATCCAGGATGGTGGAAGTCATAATGCGGATCTAAACCTCTATCGGTACTTGCAGGATCGAGTCTACCGGCCAATCTCACGTACTCAGCGGCGGAGCATTTCAATTCACGATGATCGAATACCTCGTGAGTACACGCCGTGATCCTCTTAAGCAGTGCGACGCAAGCTCGTAGCTTTTCTACGGCGCAAGCAAAGTTCTTTCGAACGCGGCAGGCCAAGAGTAAAAGCTTGCAAGTGTATAAATTACAACGATACCCATGTGCTTTTATTGGATAAACAACGCGATATAATAGTTTCGTATATAGATATTTACTTATATTTAAGTTTTATATAGAGTACGTGTACAATTATATCTTCTTAAGGACACACGGTATATTTTATCTCTCGATTATTCAAGCGTATCAGTGTGAAATAATCATTCTGATTATTTAAGGGCATCGTGGGTCGATTTTCACGCTTTCGACCTTTATTATAATAACCAAAGATCTACCTTTGGTGCTTCGTACGTTACTGCAATCTATATTCCTATTCAAGAAATGTATAAATATAAGCTGCTGACTTTGTAATCATCTACTTCTACATCTTTACATTGTATCGTACACGAGCAAAGGCGTATGCGATAAATTACGAGTTGGTCGATTCCAGATAAGTAAGATTGTACCTGATCATTATTATTCGCAGGTCCTTCTTTCGGCTGTATTCAGCGCGGCACTTGGCGCACCACAGTGGTACGGCGGTCACGCTCACGGTGCATATGGTGGCCATGCCGCGCCAGCACCGTTGGGTCCGGATGGCAGAGTGGTGGATACTCCGGAGGTAGCACAGCTGAAGGCCGCGCATCTGGCCGCCTTGGCCGATGCCAATGCGAGAGCGCCTAAGGGGCCAGGAGCTCCTGGCCCTTATGCCGGTCCTGATCCTTCTTACGCGGGTGGAAACTACGCCGCTCATTACAGGTTTTTACCCCTCCATTATTATATATCAATGTACGTTTTAATACGATAATTCGCTGTATCTACATTGTCCTTTCCTTTCAAATTCCTCATTTCATTTTCACCTGTATTAAAATTTGTTCATACAAACTTTACAATATTCCAATTTACTATTCTAAAATTGATAATAATATGAATACTTTAAATATTCTAATATTCTAATGTAATATTACATTCCATAAAATTCCCCATCTAATATTAAAAACACTCGAATCATCGACACTCGCTTAGGTGTCGCTCTAGTTTTCCTCGTAATAACGGACTCGTATCAAAATAAAAAAAGGATTAGGTCAGAGCTACGGAAAGGAAGTACAGTAACCAAGTGAAATCAGTATCCTAGGAAGTGAAAGAAGGGATTTAATAAGAGGGCGGCGCATCTCAGTCATTCTTTTCTAGAAAACCATCTCGATGTCCAGCAATCATCCCGATTCCACGATTCTAATCGATCATCGACGTTATTTCCAGCGGTCCACCAGCACCGTTGGGCGCAGACGGCCGCGTGGTGGACACACCCGAGGTGCAGCAAGCCAAGGCCGTCCATTTCTCTCTGTACAATGCGGAAGCGCAGCGCGTGCCAGCTGGGCCTGCAGATCCAGCCGCGAGCGGCGCCTACGACCCTTCTTGGAACCACGGAGGAGCCTACAACCCCTCCTGGAATCCTGGGCACAACTACTACTAATACACTCGCCACCAAGAACCCGAACGCACAGTAAACGACCCGAGAACATTCGCTCATCCGGAAATCACCTCTGAAGCCGGAGGATCGATCGATCCTCCCGAATCTACGTCGAAGCTCGAACAACTCTTTCTAAATCTAATAATCACTATTAAGAAGCTACGTTTTGGCTCACTTTCAAGAAGAGCAGAATTTGGTGAAAGCAAAAATCGAGGGTCGAAAAGTTAGCTCGAGGATTTATCGAGGATAGTCTTTTTGAAGCTCGAAGCTCGAAGGACCTCCTCTAAAGTAACGCAGGAAAAGTTATCTTCCGACGAAGAGTAGAATTTCTGACAGAAACATTTACACTCGAGGAACTATTTCGAGAATTCGTCTAGAAGTAATCCGTAAAGTCGGACGATCGATCGATCCTCCCGAATCGACGCGCACGGCTCCTCGCTTCGACCTACCTCGAAGCACGAAGACTATGGGAAACTCGTTGAGCCGAAAATGCCGCTCTCCAACCCCCAAACGCCATTCCCCACCGGAGAATCATTTTCAGCCATACCGCGATTCTTCTCCCCCTCTACCTCTTTATAAAAACCTCTTTATACTCTACTTTACACGAAATAACTCTTTATACAAGGCCGAAAGCCGACTCGGGTTTCAGCCACCTCGCGAGCGCATCGTTTTACGACGTTCGCTGCTGGGAGAATTGAGGAAACATTCTCGAGAAATTCTCTTTTCCAGAAGAGAAATTCTCTCTTTAGAAATACAAGATACTTGGCACACATTCTTACCACGAGATATTAGGTTGTCCCAAAAGTTTTTTTTTCGCTTTATAAAGAGACGATAGACGCACATTTTTTCTTTCGTACATATACACATGTATATAGGTGTTCCTAATTTTCAAGGAATTTTTTGTTTCGTATCATTCACTTCGATTGTGTAAACAGCCGGAGGACGACTGTAGATAAAGACCGCGCCATTAGAGGAATCAGTTTTCGTAGAAGTATTGCCGGATAAAGCAGCTCCGAAATCGGAAGACACTCTTCGAACAACCTAATGCGTACCTCGTGGTTGGCAATGAACGTTCTATCTCGATGCCGAAGCGGTTTAACTACCTCCGACTAATCCGAGTGAGCGGTGCTCCTTTGTCCGTGGATCTCCAGGTGTACCATAGATCACCCCCGCGTTTAATATTTCGCGAAAGCGTCCGCATCGCGGGGCAAGTACTTGTATCCGGTATACGATGCTTACGAAGAGAAGTGTACGTCCGCCATTGAATCGAGGCCAGATGCTTATCCCTCTGGTCTCTGCGCCTATATATTCTTTACCGCAATCCTCCATTGTCTACTCGTATTTGCCCTTTCCGAAGCCTGGCTTAATGTCTGAGCGGCTCCCCTGTTAGCTGGCGTTTAGCGACGGAACAGAGTCCTTATTGTTATTCCATTCGCGTGCCGAAAGCGAACATTTCTGAGATTGATCGGATAATCGGTAGACTGAATTCCTAGTACGACCGTCGATCGTGTGATTTGGAAATGTCCCTTAATGTCGATGATGCTGTATATAACTGGCAGGCCAATGGTACCGTCAACATAAATCGCGCGGACGTACGGAAGGAGTACATAATCTTTCCCTCGTTCGTGCCTCATAAGTATATTTATATTTCAATAAATTGCAATTATTCATGGATCGATAAGATGGTGATTTGTAGTATATTTATGGTATACCATAAGCTTCTGAACTTCGTATAGCAAGGGAGTTTGATGCAATAAATATATCTTTGCGTACAAAGTGATACGTTAATATCAACGGACATAATGTTGAGAAGTGTAAACCTGCTTCCATCCGAAGATCGTGACAACCGTAGGATATTGTTCAACAGGTTCCGCTTTGGATCAAGGAAGAGGTAGTAGAAGTTTACTTCACAGCTCTAAAACACCAGAAGCAGTGAGTCGTGGAGGTTTATCCTACCGATCGGCATTCGATCGATCGCGAAAAAGCGGACGAATCCTCGTTAAGCCGTACGTGCGAAGGATTAACATGCCCGTGACACGGATCCAATCGCTTTGCGCTCGCTCGAGGAAACCCGGTAGTGAAAACGATATCGAGGCAGCCGCATCTATGCAAATGCACCAGTTCTATAGCGCCGTTTCGCGTACGCGTGTCCGTGAAGCAGCCCCATTTATCCCGCTTCGATCCGATGCAAATGTTTTTCAAGGCGTAGACATGCGCACCTTGCACTTTGCGGGCCGCCTAGGCCGTCTAACAATACGAATGTTTCCTCCTCTGTCACGGTTCGCCGCGCTGGCGATTGGAGCAACGAGTTTGACTCGCTGTCCGGGATAAGAGCTAAGGTGACAGCTCGATAGCTTCGAAGCATAAGAGTTTTTAAACGACCAGACTATCGCTAAGACGGTATTTAAATCGTGTAATTTATGCATACGATCTTTATTTCTAGATAATTTCTAGACGATGATATTTGAATCTTGTAAATCCACCGATATGGAATTTACCTCTGGATCATTTCTAGAGAACGATATTTAAATCGTGTAAATCCAACGGTACGAACTTTATTTCTAGATATTTTCTGGACGATGATATTTGAATCTTGTAAATCCATCGATATAGAATTTATTTCTAGAGCATTTTTAGAGAACGATATTTAAATCGTATAAATTCATCGATACAGACTTTGGTTCTCGACAATTACTAGAGAACGATATTTAAAACGATATAAAAAAGTTTCTACGCCGTTTCCGCCGTTATTCAAACCCGATCGTAAGGACTCTGTGGAATTTGATACAGCGGGAATATTTTTCCGCTGCTTCGAGAGTACCGCTTCAATCGCACCTTCGCGAAATCGGGAGAAACGTTGGGCGTCCATTAATATTCATCGTGGTATCGCGCTGCATAAACTCATGGACGCATAACGGGATACACAAATCACTCGTCTCGCGTTCCAGAGCACGCGTCGTTCTTACGAGTCTTGACATTTTGGCTTACCAAAGCGTGCATCGATACGTCTAATGGCGATCGTGGCTGTCGGTCGAAAAACGTCCATTAAGCTCCGCGTGGTCCGTCGAATTGTTGCGCATCAAGAAGCATCCTCTGTGCGTCGCATTCCTCGTCAAGCTTCGCCAATCGCGTCCTTGTCGTTTGCTTAGGATATCGCGTACGGTATCGAGATAAGCGGTGCACCTTTTCCGATGTTCGACTCGCGGGCGAAACCGGTTCTATCGACGGAGCCTGGTCGGTGGATAAGTGCAAGGTTCTGACCCTATGGCTGATAAACGTGACTCTCGGATCGTGAGTTGATTAAAGTTCGAGCTCGAAAAGAGGAGGTCTTAGGATCGCCTATCCTTGCATTACAATCCAGTTTGGCGCTTGAATACGTTAAGTAAATTAATATGAATTAATTGTAATTTGTATAATTAATCATTGATTAACTTAATTGATACGAAGCTTCTAATGTTATGGATCTTCTAATTTTTTTTTTCCATTAAACATTTGTGCCTTTTGATTTACGTATATGTTCACGTGTAATATTGTTTGTGGAGCTGTATATATAACGTTCGACTCGTATAATATAGTATTGTATATGGGAGGTGTACTTTACTCGCAAAGTTTATCGTTTCACCGGGAATGGAGTTGTGCAGCACCGGTGCATGGGTGGTTAATGGCACAATGTCTGCTACCTACCACTTGTCCACCCAGGTTTCCACCCATTGATTCATTCGTCGCGCAAGCACGTAGCTCGCTCTTTACCAATCTAACAAACCAGCATGTCAATACGCATCGTTAGCCGTCAACAGCTCTATTCCATCGGCTTTTCCCGCCTGTTTCTGCATTCCGCAAGCTAAACATTTCTCCTTTTTTGATAAATCTATACACGTACCTTTCTGTATACTCACCACTGTGCACATTTCCATGACTCCACGCAAAACGACGTAAAAGTATAGAAATTACGTAAAAGTCGAAATTACGCAACGGACGTTAAGTTCTAAAACTTCACGTAAAAATATTCATATTTATGTCATGCATCATCGGTTATTTAAACAACAGATGGTGTATAAAAATTGAAGAGAAGCTCAATGAAATGATCTCTCCAACACGCTAGTTCCGATCGATGAAACAACGAAGCTGAGGAATAACGGCTTACAATCAGAAGCAGAGGAGTTCACACGATCGCTTTTACCCCCTTTGGCGCGATCACGAATTCCGGTTAATGCCAGCGAATTCTTATCGGCGTTTCGGTTACGCAAGTTCGACCTGGGAGTGCTCTTCCTTTCGATTTCTCATTGGACGACGCCCACTCAACCTACTTACCTACCTACTTACCTACGAGCGTGAGTAATATGGCACAATATCGTGCCGCAGTGTGGGATGACAGAAGCGGTGCAGAGCGAGCCCACGTGCACCGAAGAAGAGGGAATTTCTGCTCGCCTTTAAGGCCAAGTAGAAAGGAGATATTACGAGCGCGAAATGGCATTTCGGAGTTTTACCCGTGCTGCAAAAGTGAAACGTGACCGCGCGAAGCTTTCGGGACTTTGAACCTAACGCATAAAACGATGGCGATTATTGGAGTCGTTGGAATCGGCAAAATGTATTGTCGGTTTTACATAAAATTCCGTTATTTGCGTTAGGAGAAAGTATTTCGATGGAAATTGATAAAATCTCGAAAAGCGCGTTCGATACTTTTGGAAAATTGCTGTCGATAGAGATACTTTATTGGAAGTAACTGGATAATTTATATTTAAAGGGTACCGCTATGATTTTAACGTATATTTATGTCGACTATTGCTCTCAGAAGAATTTATTCGCCAAAGCTGTATTCTGGTTATTGCTTTTTCTCACGAGGCTTCTCGGTTGCTTACCGATAAGCTTCCAAAGGGAATCCTGCCAAAGGGAAAATGGTGAAGTGAGGGAGTGAAAGAAACAAAAGTCTAGAGATGGTTTATTCAATTACACGGGGTGCATATAAAATGTAGAAGACATGTAGGTGGTACGATTTAATATCTTCATCGTTGAGAACCACGTTCCAATGGCGTGTAATAATCTTACAAGGTTGCCTACTATCTACAAATATGATACATCTATTCTAGCTTTGATTTCTTTACATTAACCACGATTGTATTTCAGGTTGGATCGAGTTGGACGAGTTACCTCCAGCAGTTGTTCTTATTTTATCCGCGTCAAGCCTGTCTATATTTATACAAACTCCGATCAAAAGAGAAGAAACTGAACTGAAGGTAGACGATCGCCCTTTAGTAATGGGGGATTCAGCAGGAAATTCAAATTATTCGACAACAACCTCGGGCCGTCTCTCCCTTTTCCAGAATGTCGTCATCCAAGTTTTCGCCAGGCGGGCAGACACTGGGACAAATCCTCGGGGACTCGAAAAAGTATAAAAAAAGTCAGGTACATACAATGTCCGCCCTTCCACGATCACGATTGTCTCAATTGCTTCCATGATTTAGCTCACAGCCGCCGCGATTTTCCAACGAATACACATGACCGCCATTTCTCCCAGGATAATGAGAACAAGGAAGTCTACGAGTCGCATCACCGAAGAAATTTCGCCAGCGAAAAAATATCGGCCTTGACACTCTTCTAAAGCCATAACTCGCCGCAAGATATACCCAATCGAATATCCCATCCTCAACCTTTCGCTGTCCCAATTCACTCCTGTAATTCCTGTAAACCGTACAAAAAGCATCCTCCTATCATTACTCCTCATTCCCCCAAACCCTTAACCTTCGTCCAATCAGACCGACCACCGACTCACGCGAGAGAATTACCCCTGATTTCCTTCCGAATTGCAATGCGATACCTCGAAAAAGCGCTTTGAGAGGACTCCACGCGGAGTCCGATTCCTCGAATAGTACGATCAGAATTTTCAAAATGGCGCGACGAGCTTCGACGGGTCGCACGAGGGGGCGCTCACCCCCTGGAGCCTGGCAAAAAGCTGGACGATCGTAAGAAAGACAACGAGCGTGCTCTCCCCAGGGACGAAGAGATTCTTCGTGGCGATTGCTTCGTGCAAAGGTCTAAAAAAAGAAGAGAAAAAAAAAAGAAGGTGGGAGAGGAAAAAAAAACATGGCGACACTAGTGCTGCGTCGCCAGGGCTATGGCGTGAGAGTGAGCCTTTAGATGCGCCTCACGCGCCCTCACGACTTCCGGGGTGTCGACGACGCGACCGTCGGGGCCGAGGGGCGCCCAGGGGCCCTGATAGCCGATCGGCGCGATGTGAGGATTCCAGGAGAGCTGGAGAGGCGCCAGGTAAACCCAATTCCTGTGGCCGTCGTAGACGTCGATTTTGTACTGCGCAGCCGCCTTCGCTGCTGCGCGCGCATGCGCAGCCAAGTGCGCGGCTTTCGCCTCGGCGACCTTCGAAAAAGGAGCTTTGTTCGCCTGAGGAAATTCGTGGAATTTGTGAGCCCCTAGAGCTTCAATGGAAGTACTTTATTCGAGGCTTTAGAGCTTCGCGTAGGTCGACGGTCTCGTTGTACAAAGAGTAATCGACCTACATGAAGATTCACATTGAGATTTGAGCGTGAAAACTAGAGATACGCAGAGCTTTAACGCGTTAAGTGCCATGCCTTGATGTACGTTAACTGACAATATAAAATTTAAAAAATGAAATTCTATCACTTTTTACACACTTTCGAGATGTTATCAAGGGCGTAAATAAATATTACTTCCGGAAAAAAATTTAATCGGTCAAAGTAATACTATAGGAAGCTAGAGTGGACTGAATGATCCGTGCGAAAGGATAACTTTGCGTGTAAAGATGTGTTTTTCTATAAAAGATGATATTTTATTTTTAAAGTCTTATGGAATATGTATCTGTTATGTGAAGTACTTAAATATCATTAAGAATACATCATGAGGTAGTGTACGGAAGAAGGAAGTTCACCATATGGCTTAGTCTCTCAGCAGCGATATTCCAAGAAGCACGATCAAAGATAGCAGTAACGAAGAAGTACGTCTATACGATCAGATTGTCGACCGATAATAAAGTCCCTTACCTCTGGTGTATCGACCACTCGACCATCGTTACCCAACGGTGCTATGGTCCTTTGGCTCGGCCGTTGTTGCATCATCGTCCGCGTCATTGGCGCCATTTCGCTCGCGTTATCCCTCTCGTACACCTCGTACTGGTTCTGGAGATTCCTCAATCTGGCCACCGCTTCCGCGTGCAGCGCAAGATGCGCGGCCCTCGCCTGCGCGACTTCCGGGGTGTCTATGACCAGACCATCGCTCGAAAGCGGTGCTGCTTGACCACGGTATTCGTAATACGGTACCTTCGCGATTATTCCCCCTGCCGCCACCGTAATCAGTGCTGCCAGGACTAACTGAAAGTCAGAAAAACGTATTATCTAGCTTGATCCAAGTATCCAACCAAGATAATCCTCGACGATTTCACCGTTTCTCAAGCGAAGTAAAACCTAGGTTTAAAAATATCTCTCTAAAGAGCAACGTGCCACGAATAAGTATTTAACGATATAAAATTCAGAAGAAACGTAGTACTTCTTCAGTGTATAAAGCACACCCAACAGAGAGCAAAAGTGTCTATATTTCAAGATTATTCAGATGTCTGGTCTATATTCGATTATATTCTATACACATATTTGTAATTAGAATCGATCGTCTATATTCAAGATCGTCGTTATCCGTACAACAGGCCGTACTTTCATCGTCGATTATAAAGGAAGATACGAAGAAATGGTGACGCTTGAGGAGAAACCAAAGGAACCAAGACCGCCCTCGATTCGTTCCAATCGCAAAGGAAATCGCAATTTCGCACGAACTGTAATTTAGATTTCTTTCGTCGTCACGTCGCACTATAATCTAGAACTAATCCGATCGGTTTAATCCCATTGGGCCTCCCTCGGCGTTGAACCGATCTTAGATAATTTCTCTATAGACGCTCGTCCCTCGTAAAGTGTCACTTACGAGTGATCTCATGATGCTGAGACACCACCGGCCACGAAACGGACGTTTAACGATAGCGAGTGCGCCAACGCGATCGGCCGATCTCGCTTTTATAGGATATCGCGCCACCCCACGAAACTGTCAATATTGCGGCGGATACACCTCGGGCGACAAAGATACACTCGATTATACGCCGGCGTCGCAGTGCGCGACCCAGACCCTGAAGAGCTACCTCAACCGCCTGGAAAATCAATTTGAAACTTCCTTTACGCGAAATCCCCAACGAAATGCCTTGGTCGAAAAACATATTTCGTTCAGACCCTCGGTAGAAGTTTAAATAAACGACCTCTGAAAGAACATGGCGCGGATAGTCGGCTGAAAATGTCGAAGCTGTGGAATATTGCGTGTAAAATTGTCGTAGAAGCAAATCACATTGCTCGAAAGAAAAAATTGTAATTAAATAGATACTTGTATCTAAGTTAAGTGGCCTTTAATTTAGATACGAAAACAATCATTTAACTTAGATACCGAGCAGGAAGATAGGAGTAAGATGTCTTATAAATAGATATCTATTGGAAGAAGGATGGTTGAGCTGTATATAATTTATCCACGAATAATCGATATTATTCGATACAACATGATTATTTGGATCGAACAATTTTCCTAAGAATTTTTGTATTTAGGATATATTGTAATATCACAGTCTTCTCAGCGGATTATACGAAAAGACGGATAAGAATTTGGTATTGTTATGTAAAGGCCGATTTAAACCTCACATCGGATTGCATTCTGGCAGAGAATTAGGTCGATGGTGGAATTCTCCTTACTATCCCGTGGAATTAATTTTCCACGAGGATCGACGAGTCTGCGTACATACGTCCGAGATATCGAGGCCCAATGCGAAGCTTGGAGTAACAGACGCGTTCGAGCGGCCTTGTTCCTGCGTCTCAATTTTTCGAGGGCATTTTTAATGTTCGCTATCCCACCCCCTGTCGATGGTCACCGCAGCGACGACGCAACGTGCGCCGTTAGACCGAACTTTTCTGCGGTTTGAAAAGACGCCCGATTCACGGACGACCAGATTGGATAATAGATCTCCCACTGATCCCTTCAAGGTAGTCCTCTTTCTAGAACAAATTCTCGTTCCCTTATAAACTGAGATTCAGTAGGGAACTGGACGATGGCAGTACGGGTTTTAAGCCAGTCTCGAGATGCAAACGAGGATTCGTATCGTCCCCTACTTCGCTTCGAATTCCCAATGTATCCACACGCCAAATAATGATCCGCAAAGTCGTTTCTACCATTTCGCAATCTCGCAGAAATCGTGCTTAATTGTCCTCGTCACCCTTCGTTGCGCTTATTTTGCACCGTGCGCCAGACCGCAATGGCGACCGTAAGGGAAGAGAAAAAGCGTGGAGCATCGAACCCCTTTGTCGCGTTAGACTTGAGTTTAACGACGGCGCGGATATTAATTCCGCATTGGATATCCGCCTCCGCGAGACAAAGGTGCCTCGATTTGGGGCCGCGAGGCGTTTAAATTTCATTGTGCCACGCCGATCTGGGCGTCCTTACATTAATTAGTATCGATTCGGGCCCCTTATGTGCGCGGTAACGTGATAGAACGCGGTCGGCGACTTTGCCAAGAAATTATTGCGTAAAACTCCACGCAAACGCGGTCTTGCAATACACAATCCACGGAGCACGCAATAAGATTATACCGCGAAGGGATTCGGCCCCGATTTTCTACGTGGTTCTCTTCCATGCAAAATGATAGGAGCCCATCGATGATCACCAAGTATTTTATTTACTCTTTCAACGTGCAGCCTCTTTTTCTCATTTCCATTATCTCGATGTACCTGAGAATTGATTGCATTTACAATATCCTAATGGAACGACAAGAAAAATTAACGCGTCCTTTAAGCAGAACATATTCGATTTAATACTATATTTCTTCTCACGTGTGTGGTAAATAGACTTTTTATAGAACATATCGAAATTATGACTACGTATAAAAATAATACTATGCGTGTCTAGGATACTTATCTTTACGCCCTTCTATATTTTCTACGTATTTATAATGAAGACAAAAATTCGCATAATTTCCATTAGATTTCCATTAGATAGCATCGTTATATAATGCATTATTTATACAGACGATATTAACGTCCCTGAAGCACGGTTCCCATCGAGCAGCCTAAGAGAACTTCTTTCCAATTCTTGGATTACGCTAGCCGCAATCCACGGCGAAATCGAATGTAGGTTAACCTGCGGTTACGGACGAGTAAACTCGATAGTGATTTATCCAATGTTTTGATCCGGCGGACGGTAGTTCGTAGACTGTCGATATTTGCTATTGAAAACCGTCCAAAAGAATCCAGCCGGGGTATCAATCCCCGATGCCAGATTGAACCGCATTTCTCGATATCTCCGACGATTAACAGGGAAGCGCGTCTAGAAAATTTCGCGCTCTCGAATCGTTTTGAAACGATCGCCAGCTTTGGGCCATGGGAACGGGGCGCTTGCAGGCACTGGAAGATCTTGGCTTATCGTTGAAATTCTTTTATATACCATTACCAATTACATGTTAAACGTACATTCCCAAGGAGTTTCCTCCATCGATGCTAAATTTTTCCAACAATGGCACTGGCAGTACGCAGAATCCTATCAGTTACTTATAAATCGTTAAATATTACTTCACAAATGTCCGCTTATAAATAAGCTCCGTGAGTTCGATCCTCGAACAAGAGTAGAGAGGAACAATGTGGAGTACATCGAGAGAACACAATCGAAAGAACAATGTACAATGAATACCGACGCACCCTTCGTTCTGGAGTAAGAGGGGGCTTCGTAGAAAAAAAAAACAATTTATTGGCCTAAATTATGTACAGATCGTGCGAAGGTTACTCGGTCGAGTATCGTGGATCAGTAAGCACCCATTAATTGTTGGGGTTGGTAGCCGTGAGGCTGGTAGGGCAGGGGTTGCTGCAAGGGTTTCCCAAAGGCAGCTTGCTGAGCCCCGTAAGGCTGCGCGCCGGGATACGAGGGTCCTGCGGCCGGAAATACGCGGTTTACAGGACCGGAAGCACCATATTGGCCGGCGTTGTAAGGGACAGGAGCCGGGACGGGCCTGGCGTAAGCTGAAACAGGATACGTCCAACCCTCTCTTTATACCAGATGCAAATGAGATGCAGAGATCGATTGTCTGATTCTCTTGACACGATATGTATTTTACAAAATTATATTACTTCAAGGCTTACGTCTTCTGTACGATTAATTATGATTAACAATTATCTCGATAAATACGATTATCTCCCAACGAACTTTTCCTTCTTCTCGATTGAATTGTTAAAGAATTGGAAGAATCGCTGGAATTAAAGTGTGTATTATTAAATTATTAAGTTCGACGTAATTTTTATCGAATCGCGAGTAGAAGTTTGTTTCGTATGAATATAATATCTATCCTATCGTTCGTATCATCGCGAGGGACCTTCCTTTTCGTCCATGCCCACTGAAGTTTAGCGCGCGACTGCTCGATCAACGACTACCGTGCAGATGTAGGGAGACCCTCGTCTAATTTGTATTCAACATCGTGACGAGGAAGGTGCTGGGATGATTAACCTGCTTTTGAGTGTGGCAATTGAGTTAACATGAAAGAAGAGAAACCGGTTTCCCTCGGGCCTTTGCTCTCACTACCGGCACACGAGACACGTACAGCCCACCATTCGGAGTTAATCCTTCTCCTTTAGGAGAGTGAAACTCGATCGTGACCTACGACACCTTAACGGAGTAACGTGGCGGATCGCGTCTGTAAGAATGCCCTGTGGCGTGCAGTCCTATAGGTTGACCTGGCCACGCTGCACCTCGACATTTCAGTACTGGCGCTCTAAACCAAATTCGATCAGTGTTGGTTACTCTATCGAAATCTATTTAGAATTACAGCCTATTCTTGGGCCGTCCTGTTGGATTAAACTCGATTAAAATCCCCTTTCTAATCTTCATTCCGTATATAAAACTGTCCAGGGTATTTATCTGGATATTATAATACGCGAGGAAGCATTCATTGACATAATACTGTATAAAACATAGTTCAACATCGTAATGGTCTTTGGGATAAAATTCCTCCGCCACCCTGAAAATTCAAATAGCACCAGATCATATTTGATATTACCCACGTGATACTTCTGCTCGTTCTTCATAATACAAAATCCAAAATCATTTCCGTGTCCATGTATCTGTATACAAAATATTCTCCGCGCGTATCGAAAAAGCACTCGAATAATCGACCTTTATACCTAGATTATTTACTCCAAACTCGAGTATTTCCTGGAACTCGACTCACCCCCAACATCTTTACACACCACAGCAGGTTGGATCAAGGAGCTAAGCCTAATTCAAAACACATCCCTCCCGACCATCCTCTCGCTCGATATAATTGAAGTACTCTGTTAAACGATCTTATCGAGTCAGCTTTCAATTTAAAATACCGCTCCAACCTTAAAACCTCCTCCTTCTCCGGTATCAAGATCCAAAACCCAAACCTCCATACTCGAATCCAGCGTCCACCAATTACTCTCAACCTCGCGCCGCCATGATCTGAAAACAAGAACCCCCTTACCACCCCCTCGACCTACCTTGGCCCTGCGGCCGCGAATTGTACTCCTGCGGCCCAGCGAACTTGTACACCCTGGCCTCGGCCTCCGCCAGCTCCGCCAGCCTGGCCGCCTTCAGGGCCGCCACTTCCGGGGTATCGATGACTGTCCCGTCGTCGGCCAGGGGCGCTGGCACGAAGGTGGTGGTCCTGGTAGCGGGCGCGAAATTCCTCTGGGGCGCGTAATTCGTACTTGGCTCGTACTGCTGCTGGGCCTGGTAAGCCGGCACGGGATTGGGCCGATTGTAGATGGGCGCTGGCAGGTGATTGGCCGGCTGCTGGTACACGGGCGCCTGATAGGTCGGCTGCCTTAGGAAGGGCATCGCGGTGGCCGAGGGGTAATTGTACGGCTGCTGGCCATTCGAGGTTTGGGGACCGAAGCCTTGCTGCTGCTGCTGCTGCTGCTTCTTGCTCTCCTCCACGGCTCTGGCCGCTGCCTTCGCGAACTCCGCGAAGTGGGCCGCCTTGGCCTGCGCCACTTCCGGCGTGTCGATCACGTTGCCATCCTGACCTACGGGCGCCGGAGGCGCGAACCGCTGGGGCGCGGGCTGAGGCTGGATGTGAGGCTCGCCGAAGCCCTGGGGCCCGGGGTAGCCGGCTCTGCAGGACGCGACCCCGACGAGGAGGATAATCTGAAATCGTAGAAATATATTATAATGGGATCATTTGGGGAATTGCACGGTGGTGGTTGATTTTTGAGAAGAGTGTTTTGAATGCTGGATGGATTATTTAAGGGAAGGTGGTTGATTTTTTTGGAATTTGTGATGTTTCTGGGTTTTAGTGGATTTTATTTATTTATGTTTTTACTTATTTTGGACATCGACTGCTGAGGTTATTTGGGCTAGGACCTACTGTTTAGGGTGGGTTCCGAACTATCAGAGCTGCGGTATATATGTCACGTGGAAAAAAATCAGGAGGTGATTGGCGGGATTTAAACCCGGGTCTCCCGCGTGGAAGTCTAAGCTTTTATTCACTATACCACCGTAGCTTTAAGAAATTTTAATGGATTAACAGAGGTAGTTGTATTATACTGATGGTAAACGTCTAAAAGGTGACAAAAAAAAACGAATTATCCCAATGCGTGTAATAAAAATTTCACAATACGCTATATAAAACAGCAATTTTGGCGTAATACTATTACGAAGATGGAAAAGTCTCGAGAAACCTATATTCAGCATATCTAAGAATCTTAAACTCCAACTAAACCATGTAATATAATAAAACAAGTGACAGTTCTCGAGAAAAACTTTGAGCCACGTGGAGTCTATCAAAACCCATCAAATCAGCTCGACAATCTTCCACTTTCCTTTGTTCGTCACCATGACGATCCTATCAGGTCCCAACCCGCTTCTCCAGGACTCACCAGACTTTTCATGGCGGCTGCTTATCTCGACAGGATTTCCCTCTTCCACGCGCTCCTCCCTTTTCCTAAGACGCGCTGCTGGTGGCCAGTACTCGCTCTTCTCCGCTCCAGCCGCGCTTAACCGGCCGGTCGTCGGTCCGCCGTTTTGTGTTCCTGGAGAACGGGCGGTTGGTACCATTTATAGCTGTGATCATCCGCCCCTCCCACGTGAGCGAACCCAGGTGCGACCTGGGGGGAGCCAGAGGTGATCGGCTAAACCCGCGACGCCTGGGAAGTCGACTCAGGATCGGGCGTGAGACGGAAAAAGGGAGGGCACCGACTTCTTCCTCCTCGCAATTCCTCTCCTGCTCGTGACCCTGACATTTCCACGAAGTTCCTGGCACTTAAGACCGGAAGCGCTGGATGCTGCGGCGGTTCCTCGACCTACTAACACGCGTTTGAATGAGTTCTCTCGACGGATTTGATCTGGCGATCGATGATGCGTTTGGATGAGTAACATCAGTCTTTTCTTGAATCGTTCTTGGGAAGATTTCCTTTCTTTCGTGTCCTAGTGTAATTAAGTTGGATAGTCGTGAGAGAAACGATTGGTTGAAAGAAGGGAGCTTTTGTCGCGTGTCTTATTAATTTGTGCTTATTAAGAATATATTTTTATATTCTTCTACCAAATCTGCGGTAGACGTGACCATCGACCTGTCGAAGATTGTATCAAGATTTCACTATAAAACTTAGATAGAATTCCTCCATTAAGCTTGAACTTTTGCTCCACGCTTTAATGATTTTCCTGCGATTCTTCGTAGCAATGTATTAAGAGCGATAACGAAGCTCCAATATTCAATCGTTTACCCATTACGTACGATGAAGGAGACTTTCCACGAAAGTGTAACAAACTCTGTCACCGTCGATCCTACCGCAGGCGCCGGTGCGTCCAAGTGAACGGCTAATAAATCTATTCCACAAATATGAGAAAAGATCCATTGCGCATCACGTGAGAAACGCCTTGCGACATGCGCCAGGAAATTACACGCAAGACACATTCCTGTGCAATCACACATGAGAAACGATACCATTGTAATCGCTGCACGAAACAATCCTCAGGCCCGTCTGCTCTCCGCGATAAAGAAAAAAAAAAAAAACGATTCATAAAGGAGAATTGGTCATTCGTCTCCTAGTTGCGACATTCTCGAATCCTCCAGACTTTGCTCGTAAAATCCTTCCAAATCGTTTTCGATAACGAAACGGATTTCGATGTCGGAAAACAAAGGCGTGTAGCGGCGCTGTAACGACTGACCAGCCCTGAACGGGCGAAGGACTCGAGGCCGAAGGACAGTCCGCATCGAGAATGCACTCCCATAATATTCCTGCATCGCCTGCAACGCTGTTGCAGCGCACGAGCTCCGGGCACGCATTTCTCTTTGACCGGTGAAGTCAGAGTTCGCGGCATATAATTTGCTTTACTTTACTGCGTTGCATCACGCGGCGTACGCCTTTGCATTTGGGTGCCCCAATGAGCCGCGATGGAAAAGGGCAGGACGATATTCCACTTTGGATTGACTCGCGATACTTTGGGACTCATTGACGCGTTCTTCTCAAAGCCTTTGCGGATTTATTTATTCTCTTCTTCTTATGGTTATATTTTTTTCTTACTCTTCTTGTTGCCATTTATTCTTATGGTGAGAAGGTTCTTCCGATACCCTCTTCGCCACATTATTATATACTTTATCGTAATTATGGATTGTTGGGACTGATGTAAGTCAATTGTATTCGATGTTATATCGAGTATGATTAAGTTACGTTAAGTTCTCGCGTAAAGGAATCGAGGACTTTGTTTATACATTGCAGGAGCTTCTCTCGTGCTCGAAGTATGCTTGGCGCGTCTCGCGCAGGACAGGAAGCAAACCGCAGCCGCCGATTGAAAAGCCCCTTGAGCGAGCATTGCTAATAAACGCGGTTTGTTGCTCTTTTCGAGCTTGACCGCACCTCTCTGGGGCGTTCGACCGATTAACCGAAGTCGCTGATTTATTATAGCGAAGGTAGTAGTGGTTCGCATACGTCAGATCCGCGAATGATAATCTCTTGCTGCGACTACTTGTCGGCTGATGTATCGTGCCTCCTGTCAAATGTAAACGATTATACCGATGGAGGATTCATCCGAGAGAAGGAGGAATAAGAAACGGATGTATATATCGATAAATAACATTCTAGTTGAACGATCGTTTTTTTTGCGAATTAAATATGAGTTCTCGATTTATTGTTCACTCTTTTATTAGATGTACGTACATTTAAGTTTATTTGAGAAGATCCACAGATTGAACGACGAAACGTGACAGAAACAAGGATTATCCAGCTTTTTTTTATTACGTTCTTTATTGCTCAGGACCATAATTTTTTGTATGACAGAGGAGTGAAGCCGATAAACGCTCTGTAGGAAGATCGAAGAGTGGAGGCGAGGGTGGGAGGTCGAGCAGAAGGCAAAGAAAGGCAACTGGACAAAAAACAGTGGTAAGAAAAGCCGCGAGATAACTCGTGTAGCGCGTGCTACTTAATCCCGGTTACGTATCCTCGCGTTTTTTTTTCGACAGCGCGTAACGATCTGCTTCCACCCTGCGTTCCTTTTTGAAAAAAAAAGTAATCGATACGTAGAGGAAGTAAAGGACAGAATGTGAATGATACGTAGAGGAAGTAAAGGAAAGAAATGATATGCACGGTGTAAGCTTGATAATTCAAAATTCATGTTTTATAACTTTGTTAATATAGCAGATTAAATCAACGAGTGGAGATAGGTCAAGGATCATTAATTTTCTGCATTATTTCGTGTTATGCAAAAATGTGGTATGAATGTTATATGCCCAATGGCACTTTAAACAATAAATGCTCATTTTAATTAAACGAAGGATCAACGAATATCAGAGTGAATTTCTCATTACTGAAGTGCGTGCAATGAAATGTGTATTGCATATGCAACTATATCCGCAAGTTGGAAAGGGGATCTGTAACAACGCGCGCACGCGCAGTTAAGAAACTGGCTTGGAATTCCAGAAACGTTCAAATCGAAATCAACGATCGTCAGTTGGCGAAATAAGCATCGCGAAAGAGTTTGGCAACCGCGTACGAGTAACACTAGAAAGCTGTCTCTTTTTTCGGTGTCGATCGAGAAAAACCCTTCGGTTGCACCAACGATCCACCGCGGTTTCCGATAATACGCGTTGTAATTCGCGGAATATTTTGCAGCGTCGAGCGAATTTCTGGCGAACAGCGCGTCCCTCTTAACACCACCTTACGACTCTATCTCTGTCGAAGGAAAACTCAAATTGCAAATTATAAACTCAAACCATCTACGTAAGCCTGTAAATAAAATATTTGCATTTCAAATTGCGTACGCTTAAGCCGTTCCAGCCCAAATTATTATTTTTTAGTAAGAAAATTAAATTTCGAAAAAAGAAAATAATCGATAGCTGCTCGATTAGTAGAAGTAGATTTCATGGACAATGCCAAATGGTATTGTTGAGCTGGAAAGCGTTAATAAGGGAAATAAGAAAATATCAGTGGTTGTAACCACTTTTCAATTGCATTCATCATTATTGTAAAGATCAGAAAATTAGTAAAAGTTCTAACATGTCCATGTGCTTAGTTACTCGCTGAAAGTAGTCACTCGATTACACGTGCTCTAAGAGCAATAACGAACCTTCGCAAGTAGCATTGTCACTTGCCATGGAACGCCTCTTTTGTTTAATATTCCACCGACCGGTTATTCCACGTTGATCCCCGACATCAAGATCACGAGATATAGGCACTTAAGCCAGAAGTTAATTAGCTTAAATACCTTCCACCGGACACGACGCTTTATCGAGGGAGGAATACGTTAATGTAATGAAGTTGCTCACGAATTTCACTCACCTTGCACCGCTCGAAGCTTAAAAATTTCGTATTTTCGCATTGAGTAATAGGTATTACAACAATGCGTTCATAGTAATATAGACTTGCGTAATCATTTTCACAATCATTTTGCCAGCAGAGAATTTTGATATATCCAAGCAAAAATATAAGCGGATATATGCAGCGTGCAAGGATCTCATTAAGACACACTAGACCAAATTTCAAAAGCAGGCGTCAAGAACAATTGCATTGTCCTTCGACATAACGCAATCGACATTCACAAAATGACGAACCTGACATTCACGGACGTCGGCCCTGTTATTTAAATCGAGGGCGTGCCGTTCCTGAATTATTGCATTTCTAAAATGAATTATTATGACGTCTTACTATTGCCGAAAGAGCGGGCCCGTCGAACTGATCGATCGCGATCTTTTTAATAACACCACTTCGTCATGCCGTCAAAAGCGTGTTTTGAAACGCAAATACCGCGTTACAAAGATTTTTTGTTCGTCCACAGCATTGCCCTCAATTCTTACATCTACATTTCATTCGTAGTACAAAAAAAATGTAATAAACAATATAAATTTATTCAGTCGATACTTATATTTTTACTTTACACATATTTTTATAACTTTACTTTTATAGTTTTCTATTTATCCTCGAACGTTGTATAATATAAAATTGCAAGCGTAGTATAAATTAACGGAGACAAACTACACTTTTTAACCGAGATTTTTCCAGTAATATTAACAACACGTGTAAGCATCACTAGAAATACCCGATTAATAAAGCATGAAATATGGTTTTACGTGCACATTCCTCAATGTTTCAAGGCGATGACAAATGTGACCAGCGTGAAACTCTCTTTCACTCTCTCTCTCTCTCTCTCTCTCTCTGCCCTTTCAAAGGGCAGAAATGCGCGCGCAGGATACTTGTAGCCACGGCAGGAGGCTAGAACGATGACCTTGGCTGGTAAAGCCTGGATATCGGGGCAGAAGGGGACGAAATGAAGGAGGCAAGAAAAACGGGCAGGGTCGTATCGACAATGGACCACCGTGGGCGCGAATCCCGAGTAGGTGGCGAGTGCGAACCTATCGATCCGGGAACTTATCGTTTCGCGATCCAGTATTTCAAATACTCTGCACCGACAACCTTTACACGGATCCCGCTTGCAAGGAGAATGAAAGGCGACTGAATTTATCCAAGCCCCTTGGCGTTAACGCCGCTCAAGCGATAGCCGAGTGAGCCATATCGCTTTGATGACCGATTAAAACTCGTAAACTCGTGGATCGCGTTACCCTCGCGCATTGTCGCTCGAGATTATCGCGAAATAAAGAAGCTCTCCTGGGTGCTTACGCATCATTAACGGACCCTACATCTTAGGGACACGACACGTTTATCGAATTCCATTCCACGGCGGTATTTAGATACAGGGCTTGCAGTCCGTGAATCGTCGTATCGGAGGAATCTCGTGTGCACGGTGTGAATAGAAGGGCGTAAAGTATCGCGCGTGTCGCTCGTTCCTCGATTCTCGAGAGACAAGTACCTCTATCGTCCATCGAACAACCGGCGTATTAACCTGTAGTACGGCGCAAGAATGCAAACCGCACCCGCCAGAGTGCCTGTCCACAAAGCATCGATCGTAATCAAGCTGAAACGATACTCCGGGACTTCCTGACTCTCTTAAAGTAGAGCCGCTAAACTATTAGCTGGCGATGCATCGGGATCTCGCTCATCACCTTTGGTTTTTGCACCTGATATACGTATCATAGCCTTGGTGGTTCGAAATCTACCTTAAATAGTAGATAAGTCTCTTAAATCTAGGCCAAATAACCTTAGCCACCTGTGAGTGAATTCCCTCGAAGACCTCAACCCTCGAAAACCGAACGAAGCCATTGAAAATGAATTCACAAGAAAAGAAAGATACATCGATAAACAACCACGTTGATATTACAGGGTAGAATTCTAAACTCCTACAAGGTATATTAGAAGCACACTTTGCATCCTCCATTTTTCCATAGATCGCTTCAGCGGTAAGTATCGATCGAGATAAATGGATCATAGACGTCGTGCAATGAGCTTGAGCGAAAGAGGAGAAAAAGTACTGGTCCACGATGGACAATACTTTGAATCCTAAACGTATATCTACTTTTTCACAAATAAAGCCTCGAATTTCGAGAGCCCTACATCTAATAGATTCCACACCTCCTGCGCATACCAATCAACTCTGTACCACCCTATAATACATAAAATTATCCTCTAAAGTGGATAAAAAATCTCATGAGAGCCCATAAATCGTGAGGTTCGTTATAATTTATTTACACCATGAATGTACAGTGAGCATCGCCGGTGGACAATCCGAGTAAGCAGGGTCTTCCTTAGAGCAGGTATTTGTGAAGGATGGGCGCCGAGTAGGAGGACACCAGGATCGGCGCCTCGTAGTAAGCCGACTTGGCGGCCTCCTCTGCCAGGCCTATCTTCTCGTTCAAGTGAGCAGCGGCGTGCTCGGCCTTGGCCACTGCCACCTCCGGGGTGTCGACGACGCGACCGTCCGGCCCGATCGGCGCACCTGGAACGATCTTCGCGGCTATGGCCACCGGCTGGACCAGCTGGTGAGCCGAGGCCTCGAGCACGGCTGCTGGCGCGGCGTACGTCAGCACGTGGTCCGCTGAGCGCACAGCCTCGTTGGCCAGGGTGATCCTCTCGTTGATGTGCGCCGCAGCGTGCTCCGCTTTCGCCACCGCCACTTCCGGAGTGTCGACCACGCGGCCGTCCAGACCTATTGGCGCGCCAGGAACTAGCTTCGCGTAGGCCACCGGGGAGATGTGGAGGTTTTCGAGGGAAGCCAGGGCGTGACCTCCGAGAAGAACGCCTGGGCGCGCCTGGGTGAGCGCCAGCAGGGCTGATAGGACGATCTGAAAGGTGAGGTGAGATAGAGGGCTGTGAAAAGGGTTGGAGAGAGATCCACTGGATGGATCTTTGATCTCGAAGTTGAACGAGGAGGATATTCGAAATGGTTGTGATTTGAAGCCCGGTGTGGACTAAGATACTGAAGCGTGATCGGACTTTTTATTATGGTATTAATCTGTTTGATCAAATGTAAAGCTTGTGGTTTGGAATACACGTTAGTGAGTAGATCCATGGAAACATGAGCACGGAAGTCGATGCTGGAAATTGAATAAATAATAACAACAACAACGACCCAAAGCAGAGGGGCTATAGTACGAAATTATGTCTAATTATGACTCCTCCTCTTTTTATGATCTATATAATTTATCTTTGAGAAAAGTGGAACAGCGTAATAGCGTACAAACGTTGGTATACTATATAGTATGAGTCATATAATAGGCGATTTCCGGAAAGCTTCGAAGTTCTTCATAGCGTACTTAGCGCATTCCAAAAGATACATCCTAAGGAGCCCGATGGCAAATTTCCGCGCACTTAATTATAAAGCAGCTTTAAGCTCCTTTACAATTAAGTAGAATCCACCTTGGCGGAGGCCCGCTCAAGCTCCTCAAGCGCAAAGCCCCTCTCCGTCTTCCGCGACACTCACCAGGGTCTTCATGGCTTCCGAGATACTTGGCTCCTTCTAGCGCTGCCGAAGAGTACTCGCCAAGGTGCCTCGAATCAGTGTTCTGCCATCCACCTTGCGCACCTGGCTTTATATAGCAACTGGGAAAAAAGGCTTCGGCCGAACGCGGCACGGGGCACGTGTCCATCGCGGGGAGCGCGTGTAACGCCCTGCCCAATAAAACCCGATACACCTGACATTGACATTTATCCGCGCCCCGCGTTTCGCCAGGCCAACAATCCGCCTCGGCCTTTTTTTGCCCGCCAAAATCCACGGGGGATCCTGGTCGATTCTGTCGCAAAGCGGCCGAGAGAGTTCCCCCTTTTTTCGCATCTGGCCACGGATTTCTTGCGGACAAGTTGCGCGACACCTCGAGGTTTTCTCGAAGTGACGACCTTGCGATGGACGAGCACGTACCCGCCTCGATGAACCGTAACCACCGTCGATCGTAATTATGGATCGTGACCGTCGATCGTAGGTATCGATCGTGAGTATTGGTACAGTAGGAGTCTCGGGATGTGCGACGATTTGGAGCTGCTCGTTTCGACATCGCCATCTTGAGATTAGAATCGAGCGTGCGACCATCCGGTTGCGAGAACGAGGGAATGGAGATAAGTTAGAGGAGACTGGAGGGAGAGGCCGGAGATAAGCATTGGGCCACACGCATTATTCACTTTACTTATTTTTTTTATCTCGTTTTTTTTTATTGTATTTCCTCTTATCTTTCCTCTTCCGCGCTAAAATAGCGGAGGAGAGTATTTTTGTTGTTATCCCGATGTTCTTGGAGTTATGTAAGCCGGGTTATCCAATTGTGGATGAAAGTCTCTGGTGTTGGCTTACCCAATTATTTGACTCGGGATGTATTATGTAGGATATACCGTGTCTCGTGGATAGTGCATTCTTAAACAATCCTCGAAGTGTGAAATGAAATATTGGGTCTCCGGGATATGAGTGCGATTCGCGATCTGGTGAGGGATTTTTTGTCCTTCTAAGTGGAGCAGTCGATTCGGATTGTCCGTAGAAGCAATTCGCCTTTTTTGCGCGATTGCGTCGGCCGCTGCGAATTTGGTGCCAGTTCCTTGAGCGGCCTTGGGAATCGCACGCGTTACTTCCTCGACAATAAGTTTTTTTTTCTCCGAGAGTGGGTTAGCGGAGAGAGTTATCTCTTTAAGCATATTATTTGCATTAAGGCTGACTAGCGTGCTCCGAATACGTAACCATGCGTCATGAGACTTATGTCGCGTACGCGAGAATTGCTACCAGTACTGTTAATAAGAATACATAGTACTGCAATGAAAGAGATCTGAACGCACGTTGCAATATACAACGACATTATTGCATCGTGCAACGTAATTTTAAAGGTTGCCACCCGTAACCATTCATTTACGATTACATCACTATTTTGCAAAATGGATTTATCCAACATTACCTCATATATTACACAACTCCATTAAAGCTTGAAACTAAATCTTAGATCGATTTTCAGAGAAAGATGAGTAAATTCCCAAAACGACTATAAACAAGGAAAACAATTTTCCAGCGTGAACAATTCCCCAAAGAACCTCGATTCGCGAAGCTAGCGAGCTTTTATCAATTAAACAGGATACAAGCGAATCTCATCTTGCCATCCAAAGAATTTCTAAAAACTCACACCCATCATTCAACCCCCCTCGTTCGATCCAGAGAAAACCACGTATCGACAACCAAAAACAGACGCACCCACATCCAAAGAATCCAAACCGAACAACGTCTATGGGAACTAATTGACATCTGTATATCGATCCTCGCAACAATGACTGGCCTCGGTTACGCGACGAGCATCCTTCGCTGGCGCCGACCTTGCGTACCGCGACAGGTTTAACGGAGAAATGACAACGGGATCGAGTGTCTTCCCGGCCTCGTAAGAAAGACGAAAAGGGAGCTCCCCCTCGGACTTTTTTCCTCCCTGGTCCGCACCCGCAGACCGTAACCGCGCTCGATTTACAACAGGCTTACCTTGCCCCAAGAGGACGGAAACGGTTCTGCAGACGGGAGTCCGCTTCCCATCATCCGACGATTTTTACCATTCCTCGCTAGATCGTTACGTGAGCCGGCCTATAAAAGCGAATCTATGAGGAACGAGGGCTCAGAGAGCAGATCGAGCGGATGGTCCAAGGATCGAGGATGAAGCAGCCTGGGATAATCCTGCTGACGATCGTGGCCGCAGCCTCCGCGAGGCCCGGCTTCCTGACGGCCCCACTGACCCTGGCGCAGGTAGGACCGGATGGTCGAGTCCTGGACACGCCGGAAGTCGCGGTGGCGAAGGCTGAGCACGCTGCCGCGCACGCCAATGAACGCCTGAAGCTGGCCAACGAGGCGATCAGGACCGGCGAGGTGCAGACGGTGCAGGGATCGATCCTGGCTCCTGTGCTGACTCGAGGTACTCTGCTGGTACCCGGAGCGCCTATCGGTCCGGATGGAAGGGTCCAGGACACCGCGGAAGTGACGGTGGCCAGGGCGAACCACGCGGTGGCGCACATCAACGAGAGGATCAACCTGGCCAACGAGGCGGTCAGGACTGGCGGCGGTGCTGAGCTGCTGATCGCTGGCAACAACGTCGTCGCCTCCTTGGCTCCGACGGTTGGGCCCGATGGCAGGATCCTGGACACGCCGGAAGTGGCGGCTGCTAAAGCGAACCACGCGGCTGCGCAGATCAACGAGAGGATCAATTTGGCTAACGAGGCGACCAGGTCGGGCGGTTTGGTCGCGGTGGCCGGGCACGCGCTGCCTCTGGTGTCCACCAATGGGATCCTGGCCTCCCTGGTGCCCGCCGCTCCTATTGGTCCAGACGGAAGGGTGCAGGACACCTCGGAGGTCGCCTTGGCCAAGGCTGCGCACGCGGCTGCGCACATCAACGAAAAGGTGAACCTGGCGAACGAGGCGGTCAAGTCGGCGGATGTCGTCGCGGTCGCCGGGCCCGCTGTCGCTTATGGCAGATTGGTGTACTAGGCCGAGGAATACCAGGGGCGGACGTTGAACTGCGGTTATGCACTAGGTAGCTGAATGTAGTCGAATAAACTCCTGCAAGCTTGGAAGCTTACTCCCTTTACCCATGCTGGCACGTCCGATGTTTCCTCAAGAATTTATATTACTATCGGTACTGGTCGATGTTTGTTTAACGATACTTCATATTCCCACTTGCGGTTTTATCGTTTATTTGGATTCTCATGGTTAATTCAATTGCGCGTAGGAGATGTCGGAAGAATTCTATATTGAAAGGTTTTCGGTTGTAATCTCTATGTACTTGTACCACGGTAGTCGTAAATATACTGTTCATGTTTCATAGTACGGTTCTTGTTAAAATCCTTATAACCTCGGAGACGAGGAAAGTATTCTCGATGTTCGATGGCATCGATTCGATCCACATCTTTGGGACAACTAGATATAAGCGCGAATGACCGAAGCAGTCAAACCCCCACAACACCCAATGGAAAAAAATAAAAAAAGAACCAAAAACCCAATAGTTTACACGCACAAGGTTCGCGGATGTAAAACATCCCCTTTCATCCACGAATTCCATCGGACGAGCAGGAGGATCCAGACATCTTCGAGGAGCAGACGATGGTCCGTCGATAAATCACGGTTTAATAAGGAGCACGTCCGGCCATTCTCCCCGGGTTGTGCGCTCTTCGGTAACGACCGTACGTTACCCCGTTGCACTCGGCCGCGCGGATCTCCCGGAGGGTGGCCTTGGGCCGCGACATATTAGGGCACGGCCAGGACTGCGAAAAAAGCTCCGTGGAAATACTTCGAAGCCGGATTTCGCGGTGGCCTTGAAGACAGGCGTAACCAGTTTCTGAGCGGCTCGTCCCTTGCCCTCGGCTGGAAAGCGCAAATTCGCCGGGAAAGTGGGCGAGGGAAGAGGAGGTTCGCCACGCAGGGCGTGGTGCTCATTGGCATGTGTATATAAACTGCCTGGCGCTCGTCGAAGATACGAAGATACCGCCTCGACGACGACACGACGACGATAACGCCATGAAGGGAGAATACGTAAGCATCGCCTTGGGCGTGGGTGCGAGGGATCTTTTTTTCTCTCCTCCTTAACCTCGACAACGTTTCGCCCCCCCCCCCTCCCTCCCTCTCAGCTGTGGTCGTTGGGTCGCGGAGTTACGAGCAATTTCTTGGTCGCGTCGCCTTGACCCGCGAGAGGGCACGGAGCTCTCCTAGCCGAGGCTCGCTTTCGAGGGGGAGTTTTATGTGGGAATAAACGACGTGGAAAGTCGCATCCTTGCGGCTCTTGCGTAGGATTTTTTCTCCTACGAGCACGTGTCCAGGATGGGTTTCTCGAGGGATTCGAAAGAGAGGATGGTCGAGCGTATTTGCGTGGTTTTAATATTTATTTTATATATAGTAATGGTATAGGAGATTTAAATAAGCTTTCTGTAGAGTTATCGTGATTGAAGATCAGCGGGATATTCAAGAATTGTATGGCAAGAGGCTATGTAAGGGTATTTGCTGTTGAGCCGTGAGGATATTAGGCGTGTAACTTTGCTTCTACGGGTTTATTTTCCAAATTTCGAGGCTTATCGTAAGAAACTGGTACAGATTCGTAAGAAACGTACAAATTCTGTGTTGAGAGAACCCCTACTTGTCGCGAAAACCATCTGTAGAAACACAGCGGAAGCAAGGTCGCACGCCTAATAAGCGAGTCAAGTGCAATGTTGAAGATAATTCATCTTTACTATTATCAGGTCTCGATGTTTCTATGCTGCCTGGTTTGCCTGAGTTCGGCCAAACCGCAGACGGTTTTCCTGGGATACCAGGATAGTTTGGGTCAGTACAGCTTCGGCTACAGCGCGCCAGGATCCGCGAGGTCCGAGGTAAGGACCTCCAATGGCGAGACCAGGGGTACTTACAGTTACGTGGACAATAACGGCGTCATCCAGAGCGCCCAATACGTCGCGGACGAAGAGAACGGCTTCCGTATCGTCGCCACGAATCTGCCAGAGGCGCCACTTCCGGTCCAGGACACGCCGGAAGTGGTGGCCGCGCGCAACGCTCACCTTCAGGCCTTAGAAATGGCGGAAAAGAGGGTGGCCCTTGAAAAGGACAAAAGTGTGGAAGAATCGAAATCGAAGGAATCGATGGAAATGTCGAAGGAAAAGCAGGGAATGAAATTGGAAATGGATACGGAGGCTCGGAAGAAGAGTTCGAATGTGGAGATGATTGGGAGTAAAAGTATGGAGGGCGCCAATGAGATTCAAATGGCGGGTATTAAAGAGATAAGTGGCAATCCGCAGAATGTCGAAGGAACCTCGAAGGACGCCGCGGAGGTATTTAATTTATCATTGAAATACTAGAGTTTCCAAACCTCGATGATACTGTTGACAAAAACTTTAATTTATAGTTTAATTAACGACGCTTAAAAAAAAGTACGTAGTTTAATAATATATTAATTTAGTCTCGAGAATTGTGGATCGTTGAAACACATACCCTGTTATCAGTTTTAGTGCTTTTTCGTACATTGGAAAAGTCGCTGCGCGAGCGGTGCTTCGATTATCCTTATTGGCTGGTGAACGTATCGCGAATTTAATCAATTTACTTCTTCATTATTTAATTAATTGTATGTACAGGCACCAGCAGCAAAGGCCGCACAGCAGGTTGCTAACGTTGATCATATTTCGACGATACCAGTGATCCCAAGTCACGTGCTGACGCCATACGCAGCGGGTAATTCAGTGCTGTCTATACTCGCGAGTGCTCAAATGAAACAGAGGACCGAAGGCGCGATCGATCAACAATCATCGAGCATGCAAGGTTACTTTCTCTCTCCTTAACTTTCCTAAATTCAGGTTCAATTAGATAATCTATGCTACCTCGCCAAAGGAAAGTACCAGCAAAGCAATCACTAAATGTAGAATTCAACCATTTTCCAATGATATTTGTGAACGAACGAAGAAGTTCCACGGAGAATATGCCATATCTAAATAGCTGTGATTTGAACACAGCATCGTTCTTTAAATATCCCTTTATACTTCCCTCAAAATGGTCGACCAAATATTACTCGTCCCTCCACGGTTATTATTATTACTCCGCACCTCGTAGCGTACGATCTTTATCTCGCAAATACTTTCGCTCGCTTTTCAAAAATGACCCGCAAAGTATCGAACCGGCTTTTCGAACCGGTCGCAACGCTCGTCTCTGCGGGATATTCGCCGAAGCGAATCAATATTTCTCACGAACTCTGTCGCTTAATGATAACGCGGCGAGATTTACGAAGGCCAGAGAAGATCGGAGAGAGATTCCTACCTTCACTTTTGTCGGCCTGCCGCCAAGGGCAAGCGGCTTCCGGGGCTAACGATCGTTCAAGGTCAAGCCGGTAGAGATCACTAAGCGATCGAAAAGTGCCGCGATCGCTCCGAGTTTATCCAGTAAATTACAACGAGTGGAATTCCAATTGCACTCGCTTCGACGTACCGCAAATAACGACTCCTCGACTTGGCCACTCGAGAGGTACTCTTATCCAAACAGGTGAACACCGTAATTTATATATTACCGCTGGTAAATTACAGTCCAACAGGCCAACCTGGTCTTTCGACAATGGCCGGGCAGGTTGGCTACTACACTTGTGATAAACGATTCGCATTAAGGTAATGTTTCGCCTCGCGTAGGCTGTGTGCACGTTAGGGTTAATAGGTTTGATTACAGAGTATCGAGGCATATCATTTTTTAATATGTCGACTACCGTCCTGGACTTAATAAATACTCTTTAAATGGTTATAACCTTTTGTTCACCAGGATATACCCTTCGGAGTATATCGTATTCTTAACGAATCTATGTAGAAACCGATATATACTCTGAGTATTATAAAAGTGATTGTCGATGTTTTACGAACGGTATTTCATCAAACCTAAATCAAGATTTGGAAATACGAAATAAGATTGATATTAATAACGATCAAGAGAATTTTGTGCGTTTCGTAATGTGACGAAAGACGACACGGAAATTTGTATTCTTTCATGTAGCGGCTTTACAATCCATCATGATGGAAGCAACTGCCAGCGACAAGAAATCCGACAAGGATGCTCGGAACAAGGAAAGCTCGGCGCTGGCAAAGGAGGAGCAAATAGCGCAACAGAAAGCTGCGCCGATCGAGGGGCTTAAAACGATCGTTGCACCGATCAATATCGTTCCTTTGAGCTCCTCTCACTCCAACTTCGTCAGATACTACCCATCCGTTCGTTACGTCATTTACAACGTTTAATAAATGTATTTTACATATCCCATGCGTCGATACTAACACGAAGAATTGACCCTGCTTTCTTTGAAAATATAAAGGTATCAAATTGATCACTGAATTTTAATCCTCCCTGAGCACAACATTATATTCCTTACACCATAAGATTGTAGTGAATTTAATAACGACCGCAGTGGGTTCTGCATCGTAACTATTTTTCGAGCAACAACCAATACTTTGAATAATATTATTCAAATTAATCACGAATTATCAGGCAATAAACTACAAAAATCGAAGATTCACTTACCGTAGTACAGGAAATCGGACTTCTCCTCTTTTCGCGGAACGAATTATCATTGCAGGACATGACGATAGCGAAGTGGTGCGTTTGTCAAGATATTTTTATTCTTCTTTACAAAATAATGCGGGATGCCGTTGGACAATAAAATGGGGGGGGGGGTGTGTGGTTTGTGGAAATGCATGTATAATAATATTAATAATAATAATAAGTAATAATAAAATGATAATATTATCATCATCGCCCTCCTCGCCAGCATCGTCGACCGTGACTGAGATGGTAATACAACAATAGCGATAATATAATAATGATAACAGCAATGGATAAAAACTAATGATCGATCGTCAATCCGTAAGAATAATTAATCGTAGCAGTCGATAAAATAAGTATTATCCTATCAGAATGTAATGCGGGAGTCGGTACACGATCGTACCTTCAGGATTCGCTGACGGATATCGCGCAATAATGTACCAATAATAATCATAATATTACTCATAATAGCGATAATGGCAATAATAATGAAACCATATCAACGGGGACAGTACCGATAATAATAATAATAATTAATAATAATAATAATAATTAATAATAATAATAATAACGAGCCCTACGTACCGCGCGTACCAACTATAAGTATCTACGGAATAATTTCCATTTGAGAAACACCAGACACGTGGAATTGCAAACGCGACGCACGTCGGGTGCGCGCAACTCATGGGAAGGTAATAAAAAAAAAAAGAGAGGAAGGGGCGAGCCGCGAAACGAAGAATTGCCTTAGAAATCCGAGCCGTCGGGCAATGTTTAATAATATACTTTGTGCGTGTACGTTGCTTCTGCAGCTTCAAAGAGGAAAACGGAAGTGGCTAATCGGCCCGTCGCAGTCCGTCGCGGGCGAAACGCAAGGTGTTCGGTGGTGCCAAGAAGCTGAGGCGCGAGGCTCTGGCCGAGGGAACTCCGTTGGAGAAAATTGTCCGGTCGCCTCTCTCTTTGGAGATCGAGAGCTGATGGGGAGCCCGGAGAAGAGGGAACCCTCGCCAAAAATCCCAGGGCAATCGCCGAACGACGGGAATCGAGGCGCCAGGGGTGTCGCGAGTTCCATCCATCCCCCCTCCCCCGATCGCGCAGCCCTGCTCTTTATTTACTGGCCCAGTCGCCCGGCCGTGCCTCGAGTAATACTGAAAGTGTCGCTTACAACAACGATAGTCACGATAACGATAAGGGAGAACCTATTGGACGTCAGCGTTAAGATCAGTTCCGATAATAATACTTAAGAGGAAGGGGATGGCGCAGGGCGCGCCCATCCGCCCTGGTTTGAAATCGAAAATACGCGTAATGGCCGGGAAAGACGGTAAACGATAGCGACGTAACGTCCGACGTTTCGCTTCCTAATGCCTCTCGCCTTAGCCACATCACTATACATAACACTCTCTTATACATATATATAAATCTAAATTTTAATATGTATTTATAATGTTCATATTCATATATAACATATTCGTCCTAAACGCCAACGCACGGGACTCCGTGCACGATGGATTAAATTCTGATTATTACTTAAAACATTTAACCGTGCTGGTTCTCCATTATGGCCGAGGATAGAATCCGCTCGTTGATCGGCGCTTTCGCCGCCCCCCGCCCCTTTTCCCCCCGGAGCTTTATCGATGTGTCGATACAACAGCAACAACGCGAGAGGAAGCGGGGGCTCCGCGGTTTCATTGACTCGAGGAGCTTGACGAAGAAGGAAGGGCGAGGGGCGCGACAAGGAGGAACGAAAGGAAGCGCGTCGAGCGGTTTCTGCCCTCGGCGCTCGTAGCTGCTCTCTTTACCCTCCTCGGCTTTACAGTTCCGCTAGTTTTGCTATATACTCGATAGTTTGATATATTGATGCCTCGACAGCTTCTCCTTCCCTTCGAATTTGGGCTGGAATGAGCTTCTTCGACCTTCCTCCCTCCCGATCCTTTTTTCCCCTTCTCTCTCTCTCTCTAACTCTCTCTCTCCCCTCTGTTTTTTTTTTTTAATTAACGTGGGCGGTATTCTTTTAAACATCAACGAAAGAATCGATTGTGGGCCACGTGGAGAACGATCTAGGATTTTTATAAACCTCTCGCGATGGATATCGTTGAGACATTAGGCTGGATCGATCGAAAATAGTCCCATTAAGGTTCCACGATTCGAGCAAGGCCCGGGAGCTTGTCCACGCGAGACCGCTCGTTCGAAGGATCGATTAAGAATGATTTGGGGATGCACTTTTCCGAGGTACGATTGGTTCATTGGTTTTTCTTTTTGTTTCTCTGCCGATCGCCGATGCAAAACTTGCCCATCCGCGAAAGGGACTCGTTTTGGTCGCTCAACGTGGCCCCCTTAACGCATTGGCTGCCACGTCACCGACGTGCGAGCGACACCGAGATTCTCCACTGGGCGCACGCTTATTGCGGAATAATAATACGACTCGACGCGGCGGTCGCAGCCAAGGCGTTGAAAAAACATTTATACGCGCTCCCCTTAGCCTTACAATTGTTTATCCGCTATGCCTTCGCGAATACTACGACGTCGACTTACCTTGGCGACGATAAAACTCTCGCGGTTGTGTATTACATAACGCTTCATATTAATACTCTTTCTCCGCGACGACCGTGCCCCCTCCGGCTCGCCCGCCTTCAGGTGTTACGCCGTGTGTAAGGTGTTACGTTTCGTGTAGGAGCGTGTTTAGTATTCGTAATTTGACCCTAACTTATCTACAAACATTGTTGCGAGTATCGACGATATTACGATCGACACCCTTCCTCGGATCTACGGTTGAGACTTATTAGACGATATTTATGCGCAATTGACATTATATATCCCTACCGAGGTGCTAGACGCTCGTGCCGAGGGAAAAAGAAAGGGGATCCTCGCTCCGATCCTCTTTGCTCGCCCGGCGCGAGGAGGCCGAGCTTTCCGAAGAGAATTCGCGCCGAAGGACTTCGAGTCTCGACGATCCGGGAACCGGACGTTCCTCCCGATACGCGGATGCACCGTAATGGATCCTCGTACGACGGCTCTGGCGCATGCCCTTGGCCGGTCGCTATTCGTTTGACGGCCCTTCGCAGAAAACGCCACCGTGCCCGTCGATCCACCCTCAAGGTGTTGCGTTCTCGTGTTTCTCGGAGAAGATGATTTGATCGCACCAGTGAAACCAATGCACTATCCTTGAGGTTTTTGTCGTATCAAAAGGATTCCTCGAGATTGTCGTTATACGGCCGCGTAAAGACGAGATGATCTCTATTGAGAATAGGATATGTAGATTTATTTATAGAATAGATTTCTGCTGAGATACTCTAAACGCTATTCAAGTGTATCTTTATCACGAATATCCGGATGCGATTAAAATCAGGGTTTCTTTTTTTTTGCTTTTCGTCAAGATGTCCGAGATTTTTCTACAGAATACTTCTGAGCATCGGTCTGAGTCTCTCAAAAATCAGGTGGCGGTCGTCGATGGACCGCGTGGCGGTGTGAGAGTTCGAAAACAAAAATAGAGATCGATCGCGACGCTGACTCGGCGTTGATCTATCGGACGATAAGATCGCTCGATCTCCCATTCTCGCGTGGGAGGGGGTGGCACCTACCGCGAGGCTGACGAGCGGCGAAAGGAAACGCGCTGGAGAAAAAAAGAAACGAAGACCGTTTCTCCATCCTGGCGCGTCTCTAAGTCTTTCTCACGGCAACATCGTTGAATCTTGGCTCTGATCGCGCGGAAGTGGCGCGGCTCCTTTTACTTCGCGGTTCCAACGACAGCCCCCTCCCCTCCCCACCCTCACCCCCTCGCCGCGGATCGTCTTATCACAGTCAGGATTTAATACTTCTTTATTTTTTTCTCTCTCCTCGCAGTCGATGCGATGAGAAGAGCGAATAAAAAGACCCGCGGAAGTTTTTTGCGCGCAATCGAGACGAGGCAAAGCACCGCTTGTTCTCGAAGATTGGGACGAGATGAACCCGGAATCTATAAGATCGCACGGAGGAATGTGCTCGCTCACACGATTATCGGTGCTCGACTCCCCAACTTTTGGCTCCCAATTCGATTTCCCTTATCCGGGCTCGCCGTTGACTTCGAGACACCCGGAGCGATGTACGCTGCGCGCGTGCCTTTACATTCCCACTAGCCCTACTTAGTTTCTACGGTGCAACGACGCGATAGTCCCGACTCCAATTAGAGTTTGAACTAGGAAACCTGAGCTAACGATCGCTACGATATTAAGACGTATTACACAATCGCGAAGAGTTAAGGACGATCTAAGACCGTCGTCTAAACCGAGTGGTTACCGTGGTAAGTGTCTCGAGTGACTACGATTAAATCCGCAACTGGCGAAGGAGCGCTGTGCCATTGAAGCGCTTAATCCGAATACTTTGTACACTTACGGTTAATTACGAATTCTCTTTTGCGCCATCCTGCAAACGCATCCTGAAAGGTCTTCTTACAATCTTGAGATATACATTGGCACGCAGCACGACAAGTTTCGATAGCCTTTATATACTGGTTCCTTATATCGTAATTGACAGGTCGACAGGAAGAGGTCACTGGACTAATGTAGATATTGAAGGACGCCCAAGGCCATCGCGGGCAAGGGACTCGGCCGCGCGATCTACCAAAGTCGATCCAATCGTGGAGAAACCTTTGGTTATTATCCTTAATGGATGTCCGCAAGTGAAATTCCTTAAGTTGCTCTTAAAGAGGATATCGTATTACGCGAATGACTCCGAATCGATGTTTGCTTCCTTCGTACGGATGATAATCGAAGCTGGATCGTTAGTCGGCCGAGTCCCTAGGATTGCTCCAACACCAGTCGTGCTCGACGCCCTTTCCACCTTTCGAGGATAGATTTCATCGTTTACATAGTGTTTAAGTGTGTCGAGATTGGACATGGGGCAATCCTCGCGATTTTGCTTGAAACAGTACATTTGGATCGCGCCAAGCTCGGTCGATACACGTATAAAATATATCCTAAGCGCACTGTTGCTCGTGAGTGTTCATGTATGCGTGGTGTTCGTGTCTGCTTGATTCAATATAATGGTGTACAAAAGGAGAGCGTCATGCAGGAGAAGATCTCGTTGAAGAATCGGAAACGAGAGTAATAATAAGAGTAAGATCGTGCCGTCGTTCTTTCACTCGCGTCCCCCGCGAACGATCGATGATTTACCCCTAGAGTATCACAATTGATTTATCATTTAACTCGAGCGCAATACCGAAAGCACAAGGGATCGTCTATTCGGATCGGTGAGCAAGCGTCACAGCCCTCGAATCGTTTTCCAATATGCAATTCGCTCGTAGCACACGCTGTGTGCCTAAGCAACGCGATTATCACGCAAGAACGATGATACGTTTGTAGTTTTAATTAGAAAAGACCCGCGGAGGAAAGCTGTGAAGGAACAACGGCATAACACAATGCCCCACTAAACGTCCACGTGCTGAGAAGGTCGAAGCTTCGAGCGACAGTACAGTAGTAATAGTAGTAATAGCAGTAGTAGCAGTAGTAGGCCGTTCGTGAGTAGTTGGCGAAGAGGAAGACGACGATAGGCAGTAGAATAGTGAAATGCTCGATGATCGGTTTGAGCTGGAAGAAAAGTTACTAGGAACAGAAAAAAGAATTTTAAGAGACAAAGGAGGCGTGGCCTCGACGAGGCCGGGAAGATCAAAACCCGACGTCCACGATCCTCCAATCGTTAAAAGCGCGCTTCTAAGTCAAATGTAGGCCGACCAAGGTTCTCGAACTTATTTGAGCACCGAGGAAAATACTAATGCGAACTCGACCGTCCAATCGTTCTCCCCGATCGCTCGTGAATTTGTCAATTACGATCGCTCGAGCGTTACTTCCGGTCGAAACGCGGAGCCGAGCGTATAATTAATTAGTTTGCTGGATGATCGAACATCTTTCCGGTCACAAAGTTACGATCGATGCATTAGTCGCGGACACTTTGCGAAGGGCAGCGGATATCTCGAAAATCAAACGTGAGCCGCGGAAGATTAATATCACAGCAATTGCAAACGCCTCGTGCCTCATTAATAGCGAAATTCGTCGTTACGTACCGCGGAAAAGAGTCGGCCGTTCATCAGGTTCGCTTCATAGATTAAGATCGATAAAAGGTAGAAAAGGATAGGGCACAGTACATGTATATACATTGAGATAAGTGTATATATATAGCATGTATATAGTATACAGACAGATGTAGAATTACATATACGGTATACGGATCGCTATAGGTACAAGTAGAACATGATATATGGAATACGAAATTATAGAGTGCCACTAGTTAATAGACTTAGTTATGCAGCTATGGTTGACAATATAAAACGATAATACAATAATGGTCAAGCTTGCCAGGGACAAGTACGACATCCATCTCGAGCTCGATCGTTAATCGCCGAAGGGAAGAAGTGTCTCGCGATCGATCTTCCTCGATCGCTCGACAAAGCTGGAAAAGGGATGGGGTTGGGCGTGCTCGAAACTTAAATTTACGTGGATAAAAACCGAGATGATAAAACCGAGAGATCGATCGTTTAAGTACTGAAAAAGCTCTCTTGGAAAGAACTGCCGAAAGCCGATTCCCGTCCGGGGATTAATATTTACACGATTCGTATCTAAAAGACAGATCCGGATGTCCGGATTGGTCGCGCGGTCAGCAAACGGTTTAAAAAGTCAGGCTACCCCGAGAATTTTTATTTACAAAAGCACGACCGCCGTTGATGCGCGACGAGGCGCGATCGTGTGCATCGATCCCTCTTCTCAATTAAAACCGAACGCGCGCCTTTTTTTCGCGATTGAGCCGATCTCGAGAGTGTAAGGGGGGGAAAAGAAAAGAGAAGAAAAGAAGAACCCAAGGCGGTGAGAACTCAGCGTACGATCGATGGATCTCGCGAGCCATCCCTGGGACGCCGGAAGCGTCCTTCTGCTGCCCGCGCAAAGGTGACGGGAGTAGGATGGCACGACTTCCGGCCACGCTTGCGATACCGCGAAGCTGACGACGAGCGACTTTGCGCGATTCCAGGAGGATCCGCGGTGGGATCTCGTCGCATGGATCGCTCGGCGGAGATATCACGCATGTGTACAGATATATATGTATATATGTATATATGTATATATATATATATATGTGTATATCAAATCGTAGGTGAAACTTTTATTCAAATATATATTTACAACGACAATTCATTTTGTCTATTGTTTCGCGTTTATTTAAATACATATTTACGAGGAAAACTCATTTGAAGTAAAAAAAAAAATACCTTTTTTAAACGCTCATCGGTCATACACCTCGAGCAACCTCCCGAGACATTCGGCCCGTCCCGCCTATCGCCCAGTTCCGCAATACATCTCGAACGCTGCACCTTTCTCCCGATAATCACGATGTATCTAGTATTATAAATATCGCGAGGCACACGTCAGGAGCGATGCCATTAATCACGCCAGGCCGGCGCGCGTAAGATCTACACGTCCCGCAGGTAGAGTCGCCAAAAATCGGAACGTGGCAAAGTCAGGATAGAGGTGTGTCCCGTTCGCGTGCACGATCATCGCGAGGCATCGATAACGAATAATACGACGTCGGCCAGGACGCGGGGCCTCGAAGGGTTAATTGCGGGTGGACGATAACCGGGGGATCGTGTTTACATCCACGTAGCACGGAATGTTTCCGGCATACCGCTGCCACCTCCTTTTTCTCCCCACCCCTCCTCCCCCTCCTCCCCTCTCCACGATCGATCTTATCAGCGGCTCTACCCCCGGCTTTTCAGCCGTCTCCTTTCCCAACGAGCGACCAGATCGCCGACCCTCGATTGCCTCCGATTATACTTGGAAAGCTGACACCGATGCCGTTGATTTGGCCCTCGGTGTTGCGAGACGTTTATCCAACGAGCATCGGGAGCCGACCGGAGCGGCCCTCGTGCGCGGCTGATTAAACATTTATGCGAGCGCACTTGGCGTTATGAAGTCCGAGGGACAGAGGTTCGCGGGAGGAAGAGACTGGAAATTGGAGCTAGGGTGGTGCGGAAGCTTGGACTTGCGGACGGAGACACTGGTGCTTTCTCCATGCGATGTGTATGATGTAGCTCTTGTGGTTTGGAAGCGATATTAAAGAGTAGGGCGAAGGCGAAATGCGCAAATGGAGATTCGTTTCTGAAACTCTTGTATTGGGTTGTCTCGAAGGTTTTTTTCGTTCTATAGAGAAATAATACGTGCGCTATATATATATGTTTCGTATTATTTTATTATGTTATGGGTACAGCTAGAGGACGATGAAAGGATAAAGACTACGATATTTTACAGATTAGGCTTGAAGTTTGTATAATCATCGTCACTCTTGGGACAACCTAATAGGATGCATCGAGGCTTGGATCCTCATGGAGCGGCAAAATTCCTTCATGAAAATCAAAATAAAAAAATAAACAAATAAAAGGAAAGTAGTACTCCTTGAAAAAGCGATAAATTCTGATTTTGCATTAAGCCAGAAGCGGTCTAAGGATCGACAAACCTGCAGCGGCATGCGCGATATAAAAGTCGGTAATAATCATTTTTGCCCGCAACTGCGAAGGGGTTAGATCGGGCCTCGGGAGTGGGAGGATTTCTGCCGATGGTCGTACCTCGAGCGAAGCTGGAACAACGTGAAATCGTCATTATGCGCGGCAAATCGATTACGAGTTTTTAAAGACAGTCTGCTCGAAGGAGGAGCCGTCGAGAGAGGGCTACCGCGGTGGTCTTTGATGTTGCGGCTTCTCTCGGTTCGGGATTTAAAACTCGAGGAACAGCGTCGTCTAAATTTGCCCCGAGAGTCGTAAGTCCGGATGACTCAGGATTGTAAGAAACGTTCCTCGACCTCGTAGCCGGCATCCTTCCGCGGCGAACTGCCTCGCAAATCGTTCACCTTCGCGCAACGCGAATCGAGGCGAATCACGATGCGGAGCACGAGAGATTCGGGGAGAAGCGAGGCGCGCTCGATGTCGAGCCATCGAGCGCCGTGAAGTTTGCCGCGGTCTCGAAACATCGCGGAATCGCGCGCAAAGGCGATGGGTAGACATTGAATTAACACGTTGCACACGGGCAACGTACTTTTACGTTTTTCGCGGTCTCTTACCGGAGTGCGGGTCGCGTAAGAATACGTATTTAGTAGATTCGCGCTAGAGGGCGGGTATCGTATAGCTACCATGGGCATTGTATGTATAGTGTTTGCGTTGCTAGGCAACGCTTCGAGTTGTTTCTTCCCAGAAGTTTCGTTGAGACAAACCGAGATAGTTCTCGATTTATTGCTATTTTACGGAATGATTAAAGTCCCGCGAGAGTCACGAAAAAAGACCCGCTGTGCGCGTAAGTCCGCCGCGAAGTATGACCGCATACCAAGTGTTAAAAGCGTGGATATAATCCTTCTGCAGTTGCGCTAAGAGAGGGATGAGTAAGGAGGAATAAGGAACGATGGATTATCCGTTTATCCTTGCTAAGTGTCTTAATATTTAATCGATCGATGAAGATTCGTACCAAAATAATATTCCACACTAATATCGAAAGTTCACACCGTACACGCGGCTAGATGTATCCCCAAAACGGGGTTGATGAAAAAGTGTCGATTCGTACGATGCGAAAAAAAGATGGTCGAAGATCTCGCAACATAATACTCCGTCTGGAGGCCGGGCGATTTTTCAAAGAAACCGATCCGGTAGTTTCGGCGTTAATAACCGCCGAGCGAGGACGTTGAGCACTTCTGGCTGAGGCCGTGCACGAGTTTGGGCGTAGGAGAGGGAAAAAGGGCGATTTCGATTCCTAAGCCCGCGGCCGGGCCCCGCCGTGAGCCAAACATGTTATTTTCTCGTTCGTAGTGGCCCCCGATATCTGATCGGCACCACCCGCTTCGATTGGCCCCGGTTGGATTTTAACCCCTCCCACCACTCGGCCGTAGACCGGCCTGGCCGGCCAATGGGCGGCCGTGCTGATAAGAGAGGCCATAATTAGCGCGATTTGTTAATGAGTCGAACGACCGCGAGGTCTGAATGAACCGCTGGCACCACGGGGGGACAGTTTGGTCGTGCCTGCGCTGGATGATCGTCTCGTGTCCAGCGAGTGAGAGGGAGTGAGAGAGCGAGAGGAAGAGGGAGCGCGCGCGCGTAAGAGAGAGAGAAAGAGATAGACTGGAACGAATTTTCACGCGAACACTTGGTCCAAGTCGGTGGAAGGAAGACAAGGTGAACTTGGTGGTTGGAGATCTCGCGCGGAGGATCGAATAATCGAATATCGACTTTCGAGAGAGAGATAGAGAGAGAGAACAGTATCCTGATAAGAGAGAAGAGAAATCTGCGTAGAGGACGATTGGAAATATGTAATTCTCGTGGAGTTCCTTTCTTGGAGGAAAACTCGACTGGGATATCGGTGTCTGCATCGAAGTTCAATTGTGATTCCTGGACCCGAGAGCTCGGGGAGGATCTGAGGAAGGAGTGCGTGGGTAGAGGGAAGAGTCGAGGAGGGAAGTTTTGTGTGACGAGGCGTCGTCGTTTGTGCGGCTCGATATCGCTTATTTTCGTTCCCGTCGTTCGTGCCGAAGACTGAAATCGTGGAGGACTCTAATCGTTCACGTGATACGGGGATATAACGTGTCGTCGCGAGGCACAAGGAGCGTCGGCTCACGAGCGGAACTTACGAGAGTTTCGTACAGGAGTGCACGATCGGTGCTGGGAAACCGCTTCGCCTCTTCGTGATTGACCGAAACCGGTGTGAACTTGCTGAACGAGGTGAGCGCTTATAGTGACACGCGGGGTACTGAATTTCGTATTATAAATAACTAGGATCGTTGGAAAAATCGAACACCTAACGTTGTTTATTTACGCGTTTAATAGTGGAGCAATTGGAAATACGCTTTACGAGCGATTATCTCCAGCTCGATATTGACAAGGAAAAAACTTGCAAACTCTTCTCTATTATACAATTACGTGGCTAGCTTGAATATGTGAAAGATTTGATATCATAATAATATAATAAAAATGCGTGTAATACCCTTTTTATAATTTTATCGCCTTTCTCCTTGTCAGATGTATATTTACTCGCTTTCCAAATGATATTAACCGCGTAACGATGATTCGATTCCTGGGAAAAAAAAACCAATAGGCTGTTCGGTGGAAAATATATTTTGGGGCCAATTTGAAATATGCCCGGGGGCATTAGGAGGGTTAATGAAAGAAATTGCATCACGAGATTGCAGGCTTTAGCCGTGGAACTATGTGCCGGCAACGAGAGTGCAACTGATCGCATGCCAGGCGGTGTATAATTAAAGCGCAATATTTCCCTTAATGCAAAGCACGTAATTATCCCATCTGGATTATGCCCGCGTATTTTCATGCCGGAATATCGTGCGAGCGGCCGATGCACGTATATAAGTGGATCCACCTTGGCGATCCTTGTTTACACTGGCGGAACGATCGTTGGTTTTCGTAATTTAACATTACCAGCAAACGAGGAAATTATTGTCGTGAGGCAAGAAAGTTTACCCGCTCTCCTCCGTATTATCAGCGCGATTATTCTTTTTTACGGGATAAGCGAAGCGACGCAGAAATGTTATAATATTTATATTTAGCTTTTTTTTATCAATCCAATACAATACCGTCATCTACATGCTCGAGCTTTCCTTTCCTGAACGATCGCAATTTCTTGATTCACGTACGCCATCACCTAGGAAGACAGTGGAAATGAATTCGCGCACGAAGTGATAATTGTCATAGTAAATTCGCTATTTAATACTATTTTTAACGCAAGCTACATACTAGGTGTATCGCTTGAGTCGAAGACGTCAATTATTTTCATTGTTGTAAATAGTGAATCGTGAAACGGATCGATTTGCCCCCGGTGATAAAGTGTTTTCAGAATGACCGGTAATATTTGTAACGTGCAATTTTCCTTTTTGCCCGTCGCTACACGGAGAGCGAGGATTAGCATTAATAACAATTAAAGTACAGCACTCGCGATATTAATAACAATGTGTGCAAAGATGTAATCGCTTCCTTAAGAAAAAAAAAAAACAGATCGTTTACCTTCGAGGCTGGGATTTAATTTATTTTTTTCTCGCACCATCCTACGTTTATTATCGATTTAATGGACGGGTCATATCGTTAGACGATATAAACACGCGCGATCGTTGTTTCAGCAAAAGGCTCGATCGCGGAATATCTAACGCGTTCGCGGAGCCAACGATATGCGATCGGCACGACCCGATTATTCCAGTGAGTGAGTGCGTAAGCGAATTAAATAGGCGTTTCCTGTTTGTACGTTTCATCGTATTTTTCGCAGAACGATCGCGATTTCAAGATCGTCGCTATTTTTTTTTTTATGTGTTTTTTGGACGATAAGCCCGAACATCTGGTTCGCGCTCCTCGGATCCATTTTAAAGCGTTTAGCGCGCGTTACGTGTCGAAAATCCGCGATTGAGATTTCGCGAGAAAAAAAAAGAAATAATTTTCGCTTCGATAATCACCTTCCACGATGATTATCTCATATTTTAAGACTATGACGAAATACTTTACGTTGCAACACTTGCGTTTGATTAATGAGGTACGCGCGTGATTACTTTTGTGTCTTCGAAATAATATTGTATTTTTGTGTTTCGATTCCTTCGCATTTCGGCTTTGCCTTTGTCATAAGCGCCGCTCATTTCTTTAATTGGACCACACGTGCTGGATTTGAAGAGTGAATGTTATGTGGACATATTCTTTAATGTAGGCGGAATAAATTAATGTGGAAGTAGCGGCGTGCATATTCATTTAATTTGCCAGATTAAATACTCGCGACCTTCGTACGACAGGACTTAAAAATCAAGGACGGTTTTTGTGCAGCGCATATATATCGCGGTTTTATAATTTGACGATAGCCTTGCAAAAACCTCCAATATCGTGTAACACGTTTTGCGCCTCTTGGCGATCCCCGCTATCCGCGAGATTTATTCAAGATGATATCGATTTAATTTACGACCATGTTAATTCACGCATAAAACACTTGATTACCTATAATCGATCAAATTGCACACGCTGTGCTTCGGATTTTAAGTCAATTTCACTGCGCTTCCTTGTATCTTAATCGTAATAACGCGTACCACGATTTTGCAAATGTGCATTACCCTTGAATTATTTAAACCGAATTATCTCAATTTGCTTTATTTATTTAAATCGAATTATTTCAACTGTCTTATATACGTACTACTTTAAACTATCTTTCATCCTGACAAAAGAATTCGTCAAAACCTATCGACGATCATTACCAATAACACATTGCGCCCTCCTCGATCCCATAATCCTCCAAAAACAATTACCCAATCACACACGTCTTCACGAGCAACACGCATTACTAATACGCGTACCAAGAAAACAGAAAAAATAGAGAAAAATCACGAAACAAAGTTGGCGCGGAAACATAGCAGGAGATAAAATACCGGGTATGTGATATGTATACCGTAGCTCTGGTGGTTCGAAGGACCACCTTAAACGGTAGGTCCCAGGCCAAATGACCTTAGCAGTCGGTGTCGAAAAAATGAATTTAAAAAAAGAAAAAAACTTTGTTCTTCGTACAACTTCTGCCCTTTCTATGTGATATGTATACCGTAGCTCTGGTGATTCATAAGCCACCTTAAACGGTAGGTCCTAGTCCAAATGACCTTAGCAGTCGGTGTCGAAAAAATGTATTTAAAAAAAGGAAAAAACCGGGTATGGGCCAAGAAAATATCTGCGCGGGGAAAAAGGCGTTTGACGTTAGCGGCTTGGCGGCGCAATTAGAAATTCCGATCGTTCCTCGTCGTATCCAGATGCTAATTTGCGAATATCCGATCGAGGGAGGTGCAATTAAAACGGGGCATCCCGATTAACGTGTGCGTGGCCTTAACCCAAGGGGCAAAGCCGACGTGCAGCGCTGGTCCCGGTCGCCCCATTGTCAACGCGATTAGCACAGCCGGCATGGGCAGAGTGCCAACAATGCCCGCTGATCTTCGATCTCCCGATCCTGTACCGGGCATTGTCATAATGTCTCCTAGATGGTGCACCCAGATAAATCATGAGGACTTCATCGTAAAGGTGCGCCGCGACAAAACCATTCTATTCCACTTTTGTTGCTCTGTTGCCCAGCGCGGGCTCGCCTTCTCTCGCATAATCGAGCCTCGCCGCGGTTCGCCGTAACTGGAGTCGAAGTAATGCTCGGTCAATTGGAGATTTCGATGGTGTTTGAGACTTCGGGAAAAGATTTTGGAAGGAAATGAGGGTAATTTGCATAATCGAGACCACGGTTGGACGCGAGTGAAATGGGACACGCGTGCAGTACATTCGGAGCTTTGAAGTAGTGAAAAGAATTTTGTTCTTGCTTTTGCTGGAACGTAATCGAGATGGAAGTAACGTGCGGTCAATTCGGGACTTTGATGGAAACCTTGGAGAAAGATTCTGTAGCTCGATGGGCACAACTTGCGTAATCGAGTCGCGATGAATGTAGACGCGTGTAGAATGAAAAACAGGTGCGGTATATTGAGAGCTTCGGTGGTGTTTGAAGGTGTAGGAAAAAGATTTTACTTCGAATTTCTTGCTCGATTTACTTTGCATAGTCGGTGTGCAGCGTCGATAAGAAAATTTCTATGGCGAAGTCTTTTATGCCGAGTCTAAACAACCTGGAAATTTCTGAGAAAAACATTAGTAGGGTATTATCGCTAAACGTGCACCACGAGGCAAAGAGAGTGTCTCAGAAAAGAAAAAAATATAATTCTAAGGCAGTGCTCCACAAGTGCTCAAGAATAAAAAAAAATTTTTTCGCACGCTGGTCCTGATCAAAAATCACAAACGATCCTGCTTAAACTGTCTCTACCAGGATAGCACTCTCCAATATAGAACCAAATATAAAACATATATATTCATCGAAACAAGCTCGAATATCTCCTGAATAAATTAATCATTACCTCGATCAACTTATAACTTTGATAAAATAGGCGTAAGTAAATGCCAAGCGACAAATTTTACATGTAACATCAAACAGGGCATATTCTTACACATACCCTATAACCAATATCCTTCTTTCCTTCGTATACGTTTCAAACCGCTTTATACAATACTCGAATAAAACCAAAGCTCTACATACATAGACCCATTTTATCGTGCCTTCTATGCCATGAAAAACATATACGTATTATTATAATTTATGTATCTCCAGGCTTTTACTCGCCTCGCGCCGTGGAATTATCGAAAAAACATGCAGAGGATAAAAGGTTGCGGCGCTCTCTCCTAAGGCGTAAAGTAGTCGCGTGCGTGCACGAGGCTCATCGAAATAGCGAGTCCGGTCCTTTTTCTCGTGGGATAGGTAGGCCGAGGAAGGGCTGCGGGGCTGACCGAAGATACCGTATCCGGCGGCGAGGGAATTAATGCCCGCGAAATGCGGCTTAATACTCGAGCATAAAACCTTATGCGCTCGACGCGTAATGCGTTCTGAGCGCCTCGATTGGCCCTGGTATGCTTAAAACGGCGAAAAAGGAAAAAGGCCGGGGCCGACAAAAGGGCTCTGGTATAGGATTAAAACCGCTGGAGAAGTACGTGTCTAAAAACTGTCCGAAGACAAGTCTCGTTGCAGGGCGATAACCGAGTGGCACGCGTGTTTATATTTCACCATGGTATATTGATAGGTATAATGTAATAGGTGTGGGTGTGTTTTATTTAACAATCAACCTATCGAAGCGATCAAAATGATCGACTAGTCGTTTCTTAGAAAAATTATTATTGTGCTTCGCGGAGGAGTATTTTTTGATTTTCCATGATTTTGTCGTGGAGTGAGAATCGTTATATCGATCTATTTATATTTCTTTTTAGTAGCCTTTTTCTTCGAGGATGTGGGTGATGTACATAAATATGTTTAGAAAGCAGCTGGTGAGTTTAGTGTTAAAGCACTGCACGGAAGTGTATCTCAAAATATGGTTCGTTTTACGAAGCGTTCGAGGTAAAGGTTAAGCAGCGTGGACCTTAAGTTTGCTGGAAGCATTTTTCGAAAGAAACTGCAGTTTGGGGAATAACTGTGCGCGAAACTTCGAATGGGACACCCTGTGTGCATTATATGTAAATCGTTGATGTAATATTTAATCGCATGCGTCATACGTGGCCTAATATTTAACGTCCGAGCGACGACCCACGTTACGATCCTGCTGCGGCGCGATGTTAGGTCTTAGATCCGAAAATCAAACATGTTAATACACATCGTTAATAAACATATTAATAAACATGAAAATCAAACATGTTAATATATAT